>CM044988.1:5737406-5898578 GCA_024542945.1 allo-octoploid hybrid of Carassius auratus x Cyprinus carpio
ATGAAAAACCTAAATGAGAACTAAAATAAGTTTAATTTTAAAATGCATAAATCACTAAAACTAAAATAAAAATAAATTAAATCTATATAGAAATAAAAAAGCACATAATAAGATAAAAACTAATTAAAAACTGAAAATATAAAAATGAAAGTTAATTCAAAATAATAATAAATAATATAATAGTATATAAATAATACTATAATAACACCATTGGTCCATTGGTATTGAATAATCTGAGACGACATGAAGCTTTGACACTGCTGGTGTAAAGCCTAAATTTGACATGGTGCGAGGGGTACAAATGGAAAACACATAGATCACTTATCACGGATAGCATCTGCAAAAAGTTACAAATACTTAGTCACTGCTAATTTTAAACTATTGTTTTAAACAAACAAACTCTCTTTTCCAGGCTTCTCTTTCTCCCAGGCATCGTTCAGAAAGCATCAGTGATTTGGATAATGTTCTGTCTGAGGAGGAAGATGATGAAACCATGACATCCAGTGAGACAGTGCACCATTGCTTGTACTCTTTTCCGCCTTTGGAGCTAACAGAGAAACCCACCTCTCCAGAACCTACAGAAACAACTCCTGCAGCGTCAGCACAGGACCAGGAGGAGAACCCTAACAGAACTGAAATCAGTCTCCCATCTCTGGATGTTGAAATCCTGAAGTCGGAAGAGTCTCTTGAAACTGAAGGGAAAGTCACCACAAATCCTCTTTATTTGCAGCCTATGTCCTTCGGCTTGATCTCATCAGGTCCAACGTCACCTTTAGGACTTCCAGAATCTCCTACACCACAAAGAGAAATAGAGTCATTAAGAGCCCATTCACCTCTCCAGACACATGATATAAATGATATCCAGATTCAAACAAGTGAGAATCATGTGTCTGGCACAGATAAAAATGACAACATCCAAGAGGAATCAACATTTAGACTACATTCCGTACCTCTGCCTTGCTTAAAAAAGCCCAAGATAGATATAAGGAGCCCTCCGTCTCCAAAAGGAGCTGCAGAGGCCTCAACGAAACCTTGGGAAGCTGGAGCAGAAACTGCACCCGAACTGGTTAGCAGGACACTTAATGCTGGATCCTTACAATTTTTAATTGCATCTGCAAAGCATCGCTCCAAAGCAACCACTGAGACAAAGCAGAATGAGGGTCATTTGAAACATTCTCCAGAAATCAAGACCCAAGCCATCAAACCCAATCCAGAGTTGCAGAAAGATGAAGAGAGAGAGACAAAACCAACAGAGCTCCAGAATCTCCTCCATCAAACACAAGAGACGAAGAGCAGTTTTCGTAGAGAAGGACCACCTCCTATTATGTCCAAACCAATAACAGGAACTAATCTTAGGAAGGCTGATACCGCTGCAGAGCATGTGGAAACAGGGAAACTAGAGGAACCTGAAGACAGGAGGAATGCTTTTGGGGTGCAGCTCCGCACAACCTCTCTGTCACTAAAATATCGCTCGGATGTTTCCAAAATCAAGGATGAACCCAACCAGTACAGTTTAGAGTCTAATGCAGTGACAGCAGTCGCAGAAGAGCATGCTGGGAAAGCAGAAACCTATTCCAAGAGTAAAAAACTAGATGTACAGGACCTAGACTCTCCGCTTGTTGCCCAAGACAGTGAGTGCAAATGTTTTTCTTCTTGTTATATATGTGTTAAATTTGTTCATTCAACATTTAAGTTCAAGGGACTCAAAAGAAATATAACGAAAATGTTCAAGGAACCAAATAACTGAACTAGAGTTATTATTTAGCTAAAACGAAAACTAAATCATTTAAAATAATAATAATAATAATAATAAAAATACTTCCATTATATATTTTCTTTCAGCTAGTTGCCAAGGCATCATTTCTCATTTTCATTTAGTTAAACTTTTTTACTAAAATAACTAAAACTGAAATAAACTATAGACATGTTAAAAGAATAATAAAATGACAAATACACACAACAATGTTACTAAAATTTTGACTAAAGTTATGAATTTTGAAATGAAAACAGAAAATATAAAATAAAAACATTTTAATAAAAACTTTAACAGTATCTCAATGATATTAAAATTACTTACCTACCTAATTAAAATGTTGAAAGAGCCGATTTGTTTTAAGAATCCTATAAAAGTGTTCTTATATAAAAAGGCTAACATACACCGAGTCTGACCACCATATACAGCAGCCAATCACTGTTTCTTTATATACGTGCCATTTAGCAGGGGTTTTCTCTGAAACTGTTGATACTACAACAATAGACGGCCTCATTTTAAACTGTCCAGAAGTAATAAGAGTTATGCAAAAGCAATCATTTCAGAGACATTACATAAAAACCAAACTGAAATGTATGATTCTTCTTAGATGTGCATGCTTTAATAAAACGGAGTACTGTTTTACAGATGGAAAAGCATCTATTCAAAATACAACAGGAGCAAGTAAAGAGGCTGTGTCTGAGCCGGGCTGGATGAGTCTAGCCAGGGAGAAGACCAGAGCCTACCAGCCATTATTGAGCAGATTTGCCACAAATCAGTCACCAGTCCATCCTACATCTCCAACGGCTCCTCCTGCGCAGCCTCCCAAACCAGCCTTACAGCCTAAAACACAGCCACTGAGCACCTCGCTTCATCCACTGAAAGCAGCCAGCCTACAGACCTCACAGAGACCTCAGACAAAACCAGCACCTAGTGGAACAAAAGATTGGCAGGTAACATATGACTGGAGAGTACAAAACGCATTTAGCTAAAATAAAATACTCTTCTTTCTTTTATTGCTTATTCCCTACCATGGATAAAATACTGCCTTCTAAACTTCATAACTATATATTAAATAGTATATTCAATATATTTACACTGAAAGAAAAAAAATCAATACAGAAAACTCCTTCATATTAAAAATGGTATTTGCATTTATATTGTAATTATATTAAATTACATAAATATTTTGTATTTTTCATATAATATAATATAATATAATATAATATAATATAATATAATATAATATAATATAATATAATATAATATAATATAATATAAGAAATAATAAAAGATGAATTATTTACTTTTTGCAGGACAAAGGCAGGAACAATACAGCAGAAGATGACACAACAAAGAAAGCAGCAAGACTCACAGCACCTAACAATACCACTGAAGGTAAAGCACTGCTTTGACTGTCATTTATAGATGTTTGTATTATTTTCCCTCTTTAAAGTTTTACTATTTGGTATTGACATTCTGTGTGTGTGTGTGTGTGTGTGTGTGTGTGTTCCTCTGCAATAGCACTCACCATCACATCTGAGCCTCCAGCAACATCATCATCAACAGACTCCTCTCAGCAGCAGCTATGGTCAGATGGAGCTCGGCCGTCCTGGATGGAGCTCGCCAAGAGAAAGTCTTTAGCTTGGAGTGACAAAACTTTAGAATTAAGCTGAGACATTCAGTGATAAACTGATAAAGTGGTGCAATACCTAATGTTACAATGAATGAATGTAATACTGTGCGTGCTTTTACATGACTGATCAAGTGTGAGTGAGTGATAGAGATTATCGCTTGTATGCTAGTAGATTATTTTTAATTAGAATTCATTTGCATTAATAAGACATGACTCAGATTTACACAAATGTTTGTAATATGGTTACTGATCAAGCCTTGTTATATACATAATTATGAAAGAAGAACATGTATATGTGTAGTTCATCATCTTTGGAATATGCTGTTACATCAAAACAGCTTATTCCCGAATCTGAAACAGTCATAATAAACTATTAAGTTACACAGTGAATACTTATGCTTAGTAGATATAGTGGGCCAAGTCATTGCATTATATAACAATATATCAAATTGGCATATTAAAATGCAATATTGCACAAACACTTTTCAAGCATTGAAGCCGCTTACCTTATGACAACACGATGCTTAAACTGCCCTCTGGTGGAAGCATTATAATATACCTGGGTTACTAGAGTGTCAATGTAACAAATCCACCATAGTTTTGAGAGGAGCTCAGTGGATGCATATTCTATTCAAATTAGGATGATTGGTGACAATTGGTTATATTACCTGTTTCTTAAAAATTTGATATATATTTCTCAACATTGATTTCATGAATTTTGACCTACCCTTCATTATTTAATAAAATACACTAAAAAGAAAAGAAAAGAAAAATACCACAGTGCTATACAGGCAAATTTTTTACCAACTTCTGACCTTTTTAAAATATATCCACTGTATATTATGCAACGCAGAAGTAGGCTAAGATTGTTTCTTTGAAAATGCAAGACTTCCGATTAATTTATAGTTATTAAATAACTTGACGAATTAGAGCAGTAGTGCATAAACAGTAAAACTATTTGCGCTACAAACCAGTGTATTTACGATTATAAAATGTATATTACAAACCAGTCTAACTCTGCAATATTAAGCAGCATTTGAACATGTATGACGCAAGCCTGGCACATCAGCTTTCCAAATGGCTTTAAAAATTCTGTGGATAGTAAGCAAATTACGATCAAGCGTGTCACAACTAAGTGCAGTTTTCATAGAAACGTCACCTGTACGTTTGCTCTCCAATGCGCATGCTCACTACCTCGATATTCCCATTTTTATAGTGATTTTGGCTAAATAAGCACAATTTATTTGATCATTGTTGTCATTTTATTCCCTATTTGAAATATGTCATTCGGCGATTTTGATCGTTCCTCATTCCAGTAAACAAACTTCACATGGCTTGAGATAACCAAGATTGCCGCTGAAGGGATTAGCTTGTTTCTCAAGTGAGCTAGGCCTATATAATCATGCTAATGTCTAATAATTGTGTCTGATGCACATGTACATCCATTCATTCACTTATCATCCACACTTTTCTTCCATTTAAGCCATCTCTTGAATATCAACAGAAGAACACCAATGAAAGCTCTCCAGCAGCCGTCATCAGAAGAGGAAGCCAACCTAGAAAAGAATAATGCATAAAGATAGCAAAAAACTGGGAACACACAAAAAAGGGGGCAAAAGAAGAAGGTGAGTAGAAAATGAGGAGTGGATACGTCAGGCTGTTTGAAGTCGGCGTTGTATTAGGGCGTTATTGTGTCTGACAGCGAGCGATATAATGAAGATGAAGAAAGTAAAAGATAGGGCTGATGTTAATAATGCGTCGACCCCCCGTTGCTCCGACCTACCCTCTTCATCACCTAATTGACCGGGCAGGGCCTCTTGAGCCCTCTGTTATTATTTATTAACAATTCAAAGATAAATAATTCACGATTTGGAAAAGAAGCTAGCGGACAGAAGCTGTTAATTGAGCATTGGAAGGGAATGACGAGGCCTCTGTCCTGATTTAACACCATCCTGGTGTTTTTATCTGTTTTTTCTTTGTCTTAACTTTATATCATACTAAGTGCAGATCAGGCAGTACTTGTCTTACTTAAGGAGTAGATGCATTTGACATCGTTTGGCGAAATTTCATGGATGAAATGTCAATTCCACTCTACTGGAAATTTTGTGTGAAGGCAAAATTTTCCAAATGCAGATTTTGCAACCAGTTTAAGTAAAAAAAAAAAAAAAAAAAACTGCTTAGTTTGAAAGGTTTCCTTCACAGCTGTGATTTTTATATCTTTCTGTGGATTAAAACATTGAAGTATTTTAAACTCATAATTGCAAATAATTGCAGAGTTTACTATATAACATATACCAAGGCACATCTTTGCAACCGCAACTACTCAAAACAATTTTCCCATCTCAAAATAATTGTAAAAGCATGTGTACCAATACATCTGACCAGTGTTATTTTAGTATAATTCAAATAAAATTATAGGTTTTATATTGTTTTTTATTTTTTTTCTCTTTTCATTTTAGTTCAAGTTTGAGTAATTTTATTGTGTGTTGTTGTAATTATTGTATATATATATATATATATATATATATATATATATATATATATATATATATATATATATATATATATATATTAATATCTTTATAGTGTTTATTAATTTTTATTTCAGTTTTATTTTTAGTTATTTTGGCACATCCAGTTAAACTAAATGTAAATGAGAAATATTGCCTTGGCATCTAGCTGAGATATTATTATTATTATTGTTGTTTAGTTAATGTTTATTTATTTATAGCAATGTGGCACCACTCATGTTTTTTGCAGAAAATGTAGAAATCTATTTAACATTTTTAAACTTTTAAAGGAACTTTTTTTTTTTTTTTTTGAGAAATTCAACAGTAAAAATAGATATTGATAACCGTAAATAGTTTTTGTTAAATGATTTACAACGTAATGTAATTTACAGTAAATAGATATCCGGAGGGATTAGCCCTGTTCTGAACAAGAAAAGCTTGAAAATTCTGCCACAGGATTTTAAAAACGATCTTATTTTTAAAAATGTCTCATGCTTATATATATGCTAAGTTTGATCAGCACGGTTCTCTAGGGCTTTAGATCATTAATAAACCAATCTTGATTCAAAGCAGCTAATGCTTAAAGTTTGCTTTTCACTGAAGTACAGTTTCTGCTGGGATATAATAAGTCAGAGAAATATCCCTCTGAAGGTCTTCTTTAGCTTGCTTCTCATCGGGGAACGGTTCATCAGAAGTTTTCAACAAGGTCCATACAAATCTCCAGCTGCCACAGTACTACATACAGAGCCTTTAATGATTGCTGCTTTGGGGAAGAGTGCAGATGGGAAGATAGTTTAACTTTGCTCCCTTTATATTTGTATTTTTGAAGGCATCACTGTAGACTTCACTTAATCTAAAAGTACATCAAAGCTTCTAATGCTGCTTGTGCTAAACATTTGTCTGGTCCTTATTACCAAAGTGTATATTATGCCCGTGGGACACTGAAGAGTCTAAAAGGAAAAACAAACATGCGCCTTTAGCTCACAAATAACTGTTTATGCTGCTACAAATGAGCATTCTGGGTAAACAAATACTCTCGAATGCTAAAATTAAAACAGTTGTGGTGCCTTGTGACTTGGTGTAAATTATCAATAACAATGGTTTATCTCAGATCAAAAGATTTTAATCAAGTGAAATGATGAACATTGTATCAATAAATGAGTGGCACCAGTTTCCAACTTATTAATGATGCTGTGCTTTTATGAGCACAGAACTGCACTGCTTCGCAAGCGGGTCCCTGTCCAAGGTGGAAACACCTCTCTGGAGACGCTGCATTTTGCTTGCTTGATCTATCCGAGTATACTGCGATCCGTCTCTCGCATGCTGTAAAAGCAGATCTCCAAACCCGCCGAGAAGCGGGTGAGTTCTGAAGCCCGGGCTTGTGAATAATAGAACAAAGAGAGAATGAGCCTTCTGAGGTTCCCCTGCTCTTCAGTACCCCTCTGTTGAACACAGCGGGAAAGAGGGTGGAAAGAGATCTGCCTTATCATAATAAAATGCACTGATGGGTGGAAAACAAATGCTAAAAAGACATATTATTGTGTTATTGTGATGTTTGGGTTAGATAACAGATGCCCACACATACACTTGCAGGGGATGATGGGTAAAACTTCATCTGAGAGGATTTTGTACATATTCTTGTGTAGAGAAACAGAAGCCATCTAAGGCTGGCTGATATGTTCAGTGTATATTTGTGATGATTTTGCTATTGATTATGTGCTGTATGACTTAAGACACTTTTTTTTGTCTCTTATTTAACCCTCAAAATGGCTTTAGAGATCTTCAGTTCTTTTAATCTGTTCTAACAGTCCATTACAATTGATTGATCCAAAACTCTGATTTATTGATTTGTATGTGTTTGAAAGTTGTCGTCCAAAAGTTTAGAGTCGTTACAATTTTTTAAATGTCTCTTATATGCAAATAAGGCTGCATTTATTTGATCAAAATACAGTTATATTTTGAAATATCTTTACAGTTTAAAGTAACTGTTTTCTATTTGGATATATTTTAAAATAAAGATTTAATGCTCAAGAAACATTTCCAAATTTGATAAATATTGTGCTGCTTAATATTTTTGTGGAAACCGTGATTAATTTTTTCAGGATTATTTTGATGGACAGAAAGTTCAAAAGGACAGCATTATTTAGAAATAATATGTAACATTATAAATGTCTTTACTGTCACTTTTGAACAATTTAATGCATCCTTGCTGAATAAAAGTATTAATTTCTTTCCAAAAAACCTAGTATATATTGCAAATGTGTCTATAATATAATATGTCTATTATACTGTAAATTTTGAAGTTTTATTGTAATATGTGTATTGTAATATTACATATTTCACTGTGCATTTTAGACTATTGTGGCAAATATTCTTGTTTACACTGTATAAGAAAAAATGATTCAATTTAATTATTGTGTTCATGTAGTAAAATATGTGAAAACTTATTTTAACCAACTTTTTATCAAGATATATTTCATGACAAGATTGAAAAATATCAGTATCTATCTATCTATCTATCTATCTATCTATCTATCTATCTATCTATCTATCTATCTATCTATATATATATATATATATATATATATATATATATATATATATATATATATATGATTATATCAACCAGTCCTACTGCCATCTGATCACAGGGTTTGAACCAAAAGGCTGCATTAATAATGTTCCAAGATGGGACAGAGTCATGTGGTCCCGTGGGGCACCCCCTTACTTTTGAGTATCCACAGAAGAGCGAGCAGACTCTTTGGTCATCACGTAGAGCGACTGAAGTTTTGGCAGCTTTGACGCTGCTGCCCCGATGATTATACACTTCATTAGAGCTGTCAGTCATTTGGCTCCATGACGGAGCGGCACTACAGGGCCCCCTCAGGGCCTAATCAATGTAGACTCCCAAGGAACATGCCATTGAACAGATAACAGGGAGAGGTGCATGCTGAACACCCTCCCCAAATGTGCCCAGATGGCTGTCATTGATCACAGCACTTCTCTATCTCGTTGTGTTTTTTATAACTTAGTTAAAGCTATCGTTTAGTTTTGTTCCATACAATAACACAAATTAAACTCCAGGGCCTTAAAGGGATAGTTCACTCCAAAATGAAAATTCGGTCCTTTTCTAATCCTCATGTCTTTCCAAACCAAAAAGATATTTTGAAAAATGTCTCAGTGCTTGCTGTCCTTTCTTTTGTCCATACAAAGGAAGTCATTAGGGTCCAGTGTTGTTTTGGACCCCATTAACTTTCATTGTACTGCCAAAAACAGTTATTCAAAATACCATTGTTTTCCACAGAAGAAAGAAAGTCATACAGATTTGAAATGACACGAGGGTGAATAAATAATGATTGAATTTTCTTTTTTTGGTTGAGCTGTCCCTTTAAGAATGGTTACATAACAAACCTTCCCAGTACTGCTGAAATGTTAATTATTCAATTTAGAAGTAACAAAAGCTTTGTTTTATGTTATTATTCACTGTTAGTTTAATATAATCTTTTTTTTTTTTTTTTTGTCTCAGCATGTTCAAAACATGATAAGCATGATAAATAAATGGACAGATGGCCACCAGTCTCCAATCTGAGTCCTTGGAACAATGAGATATCCTCCATATTGTGTTTCGCAAATACATCAGGAACACAAAAAAGGCTAAATATAACATAACAAAATAGACTTTGAAGAAAAGTTCTGCAGACAGAGTTCCTTTCAACAATATACAGAGTGAGTGTTTCTCAGTACTTTGTGATATTCAGAGCATTCCTCTAAATATTTTGAGAGAGTGAGTCGAGATGAAAAGAGCAGAAAACAATGAGGCTGCACCGTTGTTGTGGCGTCGGTAAGCCCTGGCTCGTCTTGTCTTTGTGTCTTCTCCAAAGGGTCCCAAAGACACCCGCACTAAATCCAGCAAAGACCATAACTATGTTCCCTAGTACTTCTCCAGGTGGCTCCTTGTCAAATGTTTTAACGCAAACTCAGGTAGCATTTTTAATATGCTAAAATGTTTTAGTAAAAAAAATACCATTCAGAAGTTTAGGGTTGGTAAGATTTTTAATAAAATCATTCTAATATGCTGATTTGGTGCTCAAGCAAGATTTTTATTATTATCAATGTTAAAAACAGTTGTGCTGCTTAATATTTTTGTGGAACCAATAGAAACTTAAAACCGGAAAATCTCCTTAAGATGTTTAAACCTTTGACCCGATATCTATATTCATAGATACAGGTTGAAAGTAATGCATCATCCCTTGGTTCCAGCTCAGTTATCTTTGAAGCTAATGCCGCAGTAGCTTCAGAGCGGGAGGTGGGGGTCTGATAAAGAGTTCACGAATCTACCTGTGGGACGATATTCCATTCATCTCTTATTCATAGATGATAGATCACAGGCGTCATTGAGATTGAGCTCAGGTGATATGGTCGGCCATGGGAGGAAAGAAATAGTATTTGCTATGTGGCAACTTTTGGCCACATATTTTGATAATGCTGAAAACCATTCAATGGTTTTGATTAGCAAAGACATTGGGGTGAATATTTCTTGTATAATATTATTAACAACATGAATTTTGCTGTCCCATTAGTTTACATTTAAAGCCATATTTCAACCAAAAATGAATATTTTGTCATAATTTACTCACCTTCGTGTATGATTTTCTTCTGTGGAACATAGATATTTTGACCAAACTGTTTCCGTTCCCAGTGACTTTTGTTGTATATATGGACAAAAATACAATGGAAGTCAATGGGAACCAAAACAACATTCTTATTTAGTGTTTCGCAGAAGAAAAGAGTGCAGGTTTGGAATGACATGAAGGTGTGTAAATGATGACAGAATTTCCATTTTTGAGTGGATTATCCATTTAAAGCTTTAAAACATATTAAATCAAGTCAATTTATACAGTGCTTTATACAATACAGATTGTTTGAGAGCAGCTTCATCGTAATAAACAGGAAAATAACAGAATCAATGATGCAGATGTCATCAAATAAGACACAAATGAGCAAACATGGTATATAAGTGCAAGCACATTAAGCATATTTTCAAGAGAGCAGATTCATTATACTGTAACTTGATTAATTAGTGACTGTTTTAGATGCTACTCCACAGTCTTCCACTTGAGGGAGCTGTGCATTGAGATGGAACTGGGAACAAAGGATGGTAAGTCAGACCTCTCTTGGTTTTTATTGTATTTCAGGTCAAATTTCCCTCAGCGGGACATTTATTACAAGGCTCTATAGATTCCTATAGTCCTTCTTTTACAAAAAAATAAGTTACAATGTCAACTTCAGATGACAAAAAGCCAAAAACAACACTGAATATGGCTTCCCAAACATCACATGCTCACATCTCCAGGCCTGGATAAGGAGGTAAAGACCTTAGTGAATGTTCACTGCGTGGCCGAGATTATACTCCCTCATAATGGAGTTAAACACTGCAGTCAGCAGATGACACAGCGCAGGGCTCAGTATGTTGTACACAGTGGCTTTGGAGTGGCAAGTGTGAATAGAGGGACAGATTTAATGCCCCAGCTCGGGATGGATTAGCTCGCTAAACTGCAGCCTTCGTCCTGTAGTCTCAGCAAACTCTTGGGGGGCGATAACCACGGTGAAAAAGGGTCTCACGTACAACCCATACGAAACAGGATTATCTCCCCTCTTCCACCACCAACCCTTCATTCGATCTCATTCTAAATTCCACATGCCACTTGCCTTTCTTTTGTCCTTTAGTTTGAAGAAACATCTCCGTTTGCCGTTTTAAAAACCGCATACATGTGCCAGATAGATGGAAATATGGGCTTGGTTCATGGTCATGTGTCGGGGAGCTTGATGTGGTTAAGGTAATCCAGGTTGATCTGGTTTATTCTGTCACAGATATGCAGCTGAATGACACTCCATAAACAGACTGGGTTTATCTGTTAAATTCTCCAAAAAACCTGTCTGGCTTCCGTGCAGCAGAACCGTCTGTGTTTATATGAAGAAAAAGGCACTGGAAAAGTTTCAAGCGTCCAAGATAATCTTTGAGGCCAATGCAACAACATTTTACATCAATTTATGCTTTAAAAAGTAATTATGGTATCATTCAAGGAGGGATAATTCTTCATGGATAGTTTCCACTCAAGCAGTGAGTGACTAGAATGTGGCTAGTAATGCGCTCTCACTGCACTTGCTGCCTAAACCCAATTATGGTGATTTTATACATGATTATTAAATAGTGAGCTAGACATGAAAATATGACTAATTGTCGGTTATTTTGTGAATATGAATGTCTGTCTCCGGCTAATCTGTGCACAGTCATAAACTTGTAGCCACAGGCCTCCACTTACAAAGAACCACACATACACTGCAAAACACTCGTCTTTTTGCCTAATCATTCAATTAAAATATTGAAAAATCTTAACAACAGGATAGGTTCACTTGAGGAAGCAACACTTCAGAATATATTACGACTTGTTTTGAGAGAACGTTTTTGATATGATATTGTGTCACGTTCAAACATTTTGGTTTAGAAATAATTCTTAATGTTTTTGAAAGAAGTCTCTTATGCTCATGATTGTTAGAGTAGAAGTACAGTAAAAATGGTAATATTGTATAATATTGATAACACTTTACAATGTTTCATTTGTTTACTTGAATGAACTATATTAGTTAACATGAACAATAATTATAGCATTTATTAATATTAGTTAATATTAAGTTCAAAACTAATAACAAACAGTAAAAAAGATGAATAAATGCTTTAAAAATATATATTTTCAATGTTAGTCCTTGTTAGTTAATGCATTAAGTAATATAACAAATGAGACCTTATTGTAAAGTGTTTCCATAATTATTACAACTTAAAACATTATTTTATTTTTAAAACATTATTTTTTGATTTATAGAAATATCATTTATTCCTATGATGACAAAGCTGAATTTTCAGCATCCATTGCAATCTTAAGTGTCACATGATGTTGATTTTGTGCTTAAGAAACATTTATTTTAATTCAAATGAATTATTAATTTCAGTGTGCTGCTTAATATTTTTGTGGAAATTGTGATACTTTTTTTTTCAGGATTCTTTGATGAATAAAAAGTTTAGAGAACAACATTTATTTCACATAGATATTTTCACATAGATATTTTTTGTAATTTATTTATTTATTTTTTGCTTGAAAACAACTCAAAGAAGATTAATTAAAACCCACCTTTTTTGCACTTTAAGTTCAGATTTAAAACCACAAATGGGCAGATACACATACAAATTCAAGAAAAGAAGAATCGCCAACAAGATCTCTTTAATATCTCATTAAAGTAGTTTCTCCTAGACAGTAAGTTTAAATTTGCTGAAACTTTGTGCTTCTAATTATTCTGTGCTCAAATTTGCCAAGATATCAAAGTCTGTGATCAAAGATGACTTCATTGTGAATTTAAACTTCATAATGAAATTACAACTCTGCCAATTTTTTATTTATCCTAAAGAATTTCATGCAACAAAATTGATACCTAGTGACATGTGTAACTTATGGACCATTAGCAGCACCAAACAGATTTAAAAATGTTTGTCAGAGTGGCTAGTTGTTTGAAACTAAAAATGTTTGTTAGAGTGGCCATAACAGCATTGACTCAGCCAGAAGCGTGAGATTGGGGTGTGGCTATCTGTTTATATAGCAATGGCAAACAACGAAGGGGAGCACTTTTGAGAAAAGTCTATAAAACAGAGTCCGATATGTGCATACAGTGTTTTTTCTGGAAGATTTTTACCCATATTTTGAATATCACATTGTGTTATGTTTTAGAGTTTAAGACAATGTCTATAAACTTAACTGATAATGTCTCAGGAGAAAATTAAAAGTACCTTTTTGATTTTTCTATTGATTTTTTTTTTACTCAACAATCATTATTTTGCATTATATTTGCCATTTGGTGCCGTTAATTGCAATATAAATGACTCACTTGAGTACTTATATTTCACCTGAGCAATTTCAGAGCAATGAAATGTTCTTCTGTGACCACAAATGCAAAAAAAAAAAAAAAAAAAAAAAAAAAAAAAAAACTTTGCGTTCCACGGCTCTTAGCCTCCTGACAATTACTTGCGTCTCCTCCAATCTTGCCTTGAGACCTTGCGGATATCGATCTGCACACTTACAATGACTCTGGCAAGCATAAACAAACAGTCGGAGCTACTCACGCACACTTACAAACACTAGCTCCCACATCCCTAACCACAATCCACAGGGTGGAGGACCCGAAGCACACAGAGAAAGATTCACAGACTGTGTGGATGCTCTAATGTTTATGTTTTGCAGATTAGCAATGATGAAAGAATTCCTTTTCATGTCTGGACTCGAACAACCCTCACACACACCCCGCCCGAGCGACACACACACACACACACACACACACACACAGACACAGACACAGACACAGACACACACACACACACACACACACACACACACACACACACACACACACACACACACACACACACACACACACACACACACACACACACACACACAACTAACTCTTGACTCCCTTCATGAGGCGAGACCTCCTCGATGAACGTGGATCTCCTCTCCTGCTATGGTGGACTATCGGTTCTGGTGGTCAAGATCTTTGATATGTCACCCTCATCTTTTGTGACATCTCCTCACCAATGCTTATATGAGTTCATGTGAAAGGCTTCTATTGTTCCCCAGCAGCGTGACTGTGGTCTCTCTCGCTCTCTTTCTCTCTTTGAGCCATATGTTTGGCCTGATTTTTCCTTTTCCATTTTTTTCTTTGTGGTGACTGGGATTATGATGTGATTTATTCATGTTGGGGTTCCCATGCCAGGAGCCTTCACTATCTCCCCCACTTCCCTGCTGAAAAGACTAGCAGCGGCATATGTTGTGTTCCGGATGCTGGTGTATACTCACCAGGCTTTTTAACTAGCTTAACCTGCAAAACTTCTCTGTCAACCAGCTTCACTACAAACACCATGCTTGGTCAACTATCTACAAGTTTATCATTGAACAGTATGGCTATGACCAAGGAAACTAGCACTAAGTAGTAGGTTTGCACAGTTCATCAGAAAAATAAACACAATTTTAATAATTGTTAACTGTTAATCAAAGGTATCAAATGAAACCAGTGTTAAGGACTGAGGTTTACCCAGTCTAATCCACAGATGTTCAAAAAAAAAGTGTGTGTGTATATATATATATATATATATATATATATATATATATATATATAAAAAGAAGAGAAAGTAGTAACTTTCCTGTTGTTCTGAAGCTGTATGCATTTTTTTCTTTGTGAAACACAAAGGAAGATATTTTGAAGCATGTTTCAATTGTTTTGTCTATATAATGAAAGACTATGGGGTCCAAAACAAAACTGCACTCAAATGACTTGAATTCAGTGTTATATTAGTATTATCCATCCATCCATCCTCCAAACTTCTGTAGGGTTGCAGAGGATACTATTATAGCATTTTATTATTTTGAATGACCTTTTATTTTTATATTTTCAGTTTCAAGTTTTAATAATTTTGTAATGTGCTTTTGTCATTTTTATTAGTTTTTGTCATTTAAAAACTACTTCTATTTATTTATTTATTTTTTTTCAGTTTTAGTTCTTGTAATTTCAATACTTCAACCTAAACTTATTTCATTAGCTGTCAAAGCAACATTTCAAATTTTCATTTTGGTTTTTCAATTTTTATATTTTATTTTATTTCATTTTTTTTATTGCATTAATTTTTAACAATTTTAGTTAACAACAACAACACTGCTTTCATTGTATGGATGAAAAATTCATATTTAAAAATATATATCTTCTTTTGTACTCTTCAGAAAAAAAGTAAATTATGACAGAATCTTTATTTTTATGTGAACTATCCCTTTAAGAAACATCATCTAATATGTTTGGAACCGAATTGAAAAAGAATTGGGTGTAATTTGGAATTATTTTATATTCGATAGATGTGGCGCCAATCGTTTGCGATGTAGGCAGTGTAACACCCAATATTCACTGGATGAGAGTGGCGCTGCAAAACTAGAACAAGGCGAAGACACCATGTACATAAGAGATTTATTGTGCAGTGTAGGCCGCTTGGTTGATCATAACGGGATGGAAGTGGTTTAGTATTGTCACATTGCTCAGTTTCTGAGTGTAATTTATTCAAATTTGAATAACAGTTTTGTTTTTTATGCTGCCAAGAGGACCAGTGTGAAGTTGGTCACTGTCTTGATATACTGTTGTATGAAACAGTGATAAATAAATTCAGAAACACAGTTCCCAGCTTGTTTAGGGTGTGTAGCCTGCATATATTACATACAGTTTGTCCACACAAAATAATAATTTTAATGTAATATATATATGCATTTATTGTATACATTTTAATATTAATTATACTTGTTATATTCAAATATTACTTATCGTTTGCATTCATAATTATTATATTAATAATAATTCATTAAATGCAATTATGGGAATGAGAGTATCAAATAAAAAAAGTTTGTTGTTTTTATAACTTTTCAGTCCTTAGTCAGGGTTCTGTATTGCTCACCATGTGATTCACTTTTCCCCTCGTTCTCTCCAGGTTGGTGGATTTGGATTAGGGAATCCCGTGGTTGAAGGGGGGACATGCTCAGGCAATTTGTTTCCCATTATTTTAATGTAAGGGCGACTTCTTCCAAACAAAACAGGATTGCTGGCAGCTGAGTGGGCCTCTGGTCGGTGCCTGCAAAGTCAAGATCTGAAGACTTCTCTCTCAAACTCTGAGTCATATTTAAACGGAAGATAAGTCACAAAAGACACTGAACATTAATCATTAAACGTTAGATCCGTAGGGCATCTATAAATCACTTGGAGCCCTTTCACCTCCCATTAAGTAGTGTGTGGATCTAGCCAAGTCATAATTTCTACATTCATCAGATGTCATTGTTTTCTTTGAATGCAGTGTAATGAGGCAATAACAAAATGATACAAGTGAAATGCAAGGCCGGATACGTTTGTTCATAGGGAAATTATTTGTGTGCATTTGTTTTGCTGAGTGAGCCTTTTTTGAATACGTGTAAAAAAATAAAAAAATAAATAAAAAAAGAGGTTTATATTCTGAGCAAGAACAACTTCCTAAAGACAGTTGGGCAGTATGAGCAATCTTTATCTTATATCATGTTAACACTATATAAATGTATTTATTATTTAAAACGATTTATAGTTATTTTTGTTGGAAATTCAGCAAAAATGAATTGTTTCTTTTGATCTCTTATTATTGTTTCTTTTTATCTTTGTATAATTGGATGCAAACCAAAAGACAAGATTATTCATAATGAGGTACTCATTTTCAATAAAAGCTATTCATTTGAACTTTCTATTCATCATAGAATTCTGAAAGAAATTTCCACAAAAATATTAAGCAGCACAACTGTTTTCAACATTGATAATAATAAGAAATATTACTTGAGCACCAAATCAGATTTCTGTAGTATCATGTGACTGTCTGTCGTCAATGCAAAAAAAAAAAAAACAGTTTCAGATTATTTAACACAGTTTAAAATACATAAAACAGTATGTATAAATATGTACTGACACCTAATCCTTTCTTTGTGTGCCAGGTTTTTCCTCATTTTGCCCAACCGTTGGTATATATGGTAATTTCAAAGGTTCATACATCAGACATTGTTGCAGCCAGACTATGCCATTTTCTTGAGTATAATCTGTCTGTTCCTCCTTGTAGTGGGCGCCTCACATCTTTGTCATTAGGTGAACTGAGGCTTAGAAAATCATCTTATCATTTGTACTTAGACTCTACCTTGCAACACTTTCCATGCAGGATGAGAAGCCCACCTCCCTTAGGCTTGTATTGGAGTTTTTATCTCTTGGATGGATTTTGATTGAAGCCTTACTCCAGCCAAGGAGGGATGATCTCCGTACTCCAGGCCCAGAGGGTTGCGACGGTTCGGCTGTGGTCTGTGATATATGAGCTCTACCAGGTGCTGACACCCAGCCTGAAGCAGAAGTGCAGGGGTTATTTAGACATAGCACAACTTTACCATGAGCACCGTGATTCACACCCGTGGAATGACAGCATTGAATTACTGAGCCTCTATGGGACCCTGTCTGCTTGTGAATACATGAAAGACATTAGAAATCTATCTATCTATCTATCTGTCTATCTATCTATCTATCTATCTATCTATCTATCTATCTATCTATCTATCTATCTATCTATCTATCTATCTATCTATCTATCTATCTATCTATCTGTCTGTCTGTCTGTCTGTCTGTCTGTCTGCCTGTCTGTCTGTCTGTCTGTCTGTCTGTCTATTGTTACACAAATAAATTCAATTGTGAATATACGAAAAGAATCAGAAATCTATCTATCTATCATAGGTTTCACAAATACTGTTTCAAATTAAATTATTAAACATTTCCTGTGAACTAGTGAACTGTTATAGTCCTACTGCAAAACCTTATAGGCAAAATTTCATTGTGCATCATTTTTATTCAATAAATTGTATTAGAATGCTAAACAAAATCATTGAAATATTCATTTATTTTTATATAGAATGACAAAAGACAGCTGAATATTTTGAAGCAAAAATTCTTGTCATTTAGTCTAGAAAAGTGTGACCAGGCTTCTGCTCCCATCAGCAACTTCAGTACAGTTTTCTAGAAGCATATGCATGCTGAACACTCAACATATTTTTTCTGAAAAAATCAGAATAGCAATATCCCTCACAACAGCAGCTGCACTTCAAATCAGTAGAAAAAAACCCAGAGACCCAGAATGCTCTATAACATGGGCAAGTGAATCTGTTTTTCTTAGCGTTGTCCCTGATATCTATGTGCATAAGGGCCCTCATGGACCTGCTGTTGACCCCTCTGTGTGTTCCTGTCCAGGAGCTGAACCGTGGCCTGAGTGCCTTATCTGGTCAAACTGGGCGGCATGGGAGTCTTTGAAGCCACACTCATGTAGCGATGTAATCAGCCAGCTAGCTGTAGGGTCTCTGCCCCATCATCCACAGCAGCATCCTCTCGGAAGCCCTTTCAGACAGCCTTGCTGAACACAGTTTTACTGTAGAAGAGGCCAGAGAATCTCACTGGATGATCGCAACAAGGTCACGTAGCGCTTTTCTACCTCTAGTTTTGAGAAATGTTTTGCTAATCTTTTGCTGATAACCTGGTCAGCCAAACTCCAGGGATCCAATCATGAATTTTCCAGCCTTGACCGAAAAAAATAAATAAATAGCATAATCTAACAAGAAAATAGAATATCAAAACAACTGCCCTGAGAATTTTTTCTCTCTTTTTTGCACTGGTTTTGCAGGAGTGAGAACAGTATGAGAATGATCGTTTACAATCAGATGTTCAATGCAAAATGGGTTGATACAGATTATGTATTATACTGGAATTATTATAGTATTTCTGTTCTCAATATAAGTTTTTTTTTTTTTTATGCCCTGTTCTTCAACTAGAAATACTGTGATACACTATTGTTAAAAAGTTTGGGGTTAGTAAGATTTTTTAACACAAATTATTCAGCAATTTATTCATAAAAGATGCATTAAACGAATCAACGGTGACAGTAAAAGCATTTATATTGTTACAAAAGTTGTTTTTTCTGAAAAAAATTGTATCACAGTTTCCACAAAATATTAAGCAGCAAAACTGTTTTCATCATTGATAATAATACAAAAATAATAATAGCATCACAGGAATATATTATGTATTAAAATATATTCAAATAGAAAACAATTATTTTTTATTGTAATAATAATTCGCAATATTGCGGTTTTTAAATGGCTGCAAACATCATGGAAATGAATGGATTTCAGTTTAGATAATTTGTGAAGTTTAGAATTCTATGATTGACCCATCAGAATGAAGTATCCCAGAGACCTGTGAAATAAAATATCAAATATTTCATATAAATAACCAATTATAAGCATATAAACAAGTCCAAAAAAATTCATTTCAAAACCAGACTGAATTAAATAATTTAATAATTGTTAAATAGATTCGAATGGCTACATTTAGATCATTTGTAATTAATATGATTTTGATAATTAGTAAATATGGTAACAAGAAGAAAAGTTAATGCATTTTGTGCTCTGAATTGGGCTTTGCACCATAACTTTGCAAAAATGTGCCTTTTTTTCTTGTTCGCGGTGGCTTCGTTCTCTATTTTTTTCTTTCTGTGCTCTTTGAAGTGCCTGTTTTAATTTGGAATCTGTGCTGCGATGTCTATCAGCTGTGTGATCAGAGATCCCATGGTGCAGTGCGGCATGAACCCACACTCTAGTGAGTAGGAGTGCAGATAGCCGTCAAACAATAGCAGTGCCCACAGGGCCTTCTATACATTCATTTCCAATGCAGATTGCACCAGCTTTGGTGCCATCAGGTTGCTTTAATATTAGCTGTATAAAAGCAGTTAACCTTTTCATTCTCCTCCACACACATTTTTAAAGATTCCAAAAGAGGGATTTCACAGAGATGCCACAGAAGAACCATTTTGGGCTCCCCAAAGAACCTATAAACGAACAGTTTTTAAAAGAATGATTTTTAAAATAATGTTAACTTTTTTCAATCTAAAGAACATTGGAAAGGTTCTTCATTAGAACCATAGATACAAATAAAAAAAAACTTTATTTTTAAGAGTGTGGTGTTACAAGCGGAGGTTGTACCATTACAGAATCATTCCAATTTTCCACTGGGAGGTCAGTTAGCTGTCTTATGCTATCCATATTAGCATCAAGTATCTCACAAGTAGCCTAACTCATTTTGGCTGAGTGTTGAGATGTTTGGGAAGATCTGACTTGATGGCCTGTTTCTGCTGTCAGTAAATCAAAGCAGGTGGTTTCCTCTCCTGTGAGACGTCTGCACTGAGAGCTGCGCTCGAGGGTGAACAGGTTATGAGGGAGTGATGATAAAAGTCAGGTCATAAATCAGTTCTCCATCTCTATCAAAGGCATATTTCATTCGTGTGTCTATAGCATTTAACTAGCAGTGAGGTCATAAAAAAAGATTTCCATCTGTATGGAAACTACACAGGATATGAGGCTTGCGCTCTTAGCCATATATTAATACCGTATTCTCAGACATAGGAAGTCATGTTCAGACACAGAAGGGTGGAGGGAAAATCCCAGCGTCTTTGAGACATGCTTTATGCACCGGCCCTGCTCAAAAAGTGCTTACTAATTGTTTATAGCAACACATTTGCATGGAACAACTTGAGATTTTGTTATGTTTGCAGATTTCATGTAATGTTATTCAAATTTGCTAGCAATACTGAGATAGAAAATTTGTAGAAACAATTTCACAATTAAAGAAACACTGCAACGCATTGAGCTCATCAATATGAAATTTTGAAGTAGAAAGTATTTTGTTGTAAAATGTACTCCAATAATCTTTGTTTTATTTATGATTTTAAAAAATATTTTTTGTGTAAAAAAAACTCCTTTTTAGTGTAGTGTTGTAATCAGGCTGCATCAGTGTATACCCATTACATAATGAATGGCTCTTATGAACCGGTTCTTTTGAGTGAATCAGAAACATACTTTGCTACCAGGCTTGTGTTATTGCTGAATGAATCATTCTTCTGTCAAATAAGTTTTTATTCAGTCATCGAATAACCTTGAAATAATCACAATTGTCAGGATTAATTTTATTAAATACACAAAATACATAAACTTACGTAAAAAAAGTTATGTATGTATGTATGTATGTATGTATGTATGTATGTATATATATATATCTCTGAATGAATCATTCTTATAAGCCAGTTCTTTTCAGTGAGTCAAAAACATATTCAGAGCAACCAGCCAGGCGAATCCAACTCCTGAACAAATGACCTTATGTTGTAGTTTGGTTATTGCTCATATCACAGTGTGGGTAAAAATGCACATTATGGGTTTTGTCAGTAGTACTTTGGAAAAATAAGTAACTACCAGATGTAATTTCAAACTATTATGGACTGAATTTATGCTGCTTTTTAAAAGATTGTGAAAAGTAAGTCAGTGTAGACATACCTTTTTCAAGAAATTTTAAATTAAAATTCTATAAATTATAAAAAAATTTAAGATTTCTCCATTTCAGTCTTTCTACTTCAAAATTTCAGGATTAATTAAATGCATTACTTATTGCTTCTTTGAACTTAATTGTGAAATTTAGCCGTTTAGAGAAAATTGTTAATACACCATTTTTTTTACAGTGTAGATTATATTTTATTTAATTATACAAATAGCTCACCATTTGGCAGTTACTGTAAATTTAATTAATTTTTTTTTTCAAATATATATTCCTACTTAAAGAATCATCAATGTAAACTTTAAGAAAGTGGAGAAACCTATTCAGTGAATATCAGAACAGTGCAAATAAAAGTGTGAAATACATGCAAAATAAATAATACAATATTTTCTTTTGTCCATACAAGAAAACTGCATATACGTCTCCTTTTTCTTTCTTTATCAAAAAATATAGAAGCACCTGGAAAATTCTGTTGCATTGAGAATGTATCATAAAAATCTACTAACAGCAGGGTGGAAAGATGCGTTTTTAAATCTGACATAGCGTTCTATCCTAGTCTAGCAAATTATTATAAGAGAGATGAATCCATTGCGGGCAAACAACCAGGGTAGATTCAAGAGACATGCTCAGATTTGGTTGTAATGAGTTTTTTTTTTTTTTAAAGACCCACTCCTGTGACTCAGAGGAGAAGGTCTAGAGTGAAACTTAAAACCCATGAAGATAAATAACATGGAGTTAGACCGAGATCTTTAATAGTGGAGAGCAGTTTACCGGCCTTATCCACCGGCAAGACCACCACCGCTTTGATGTGCACACAAGCCTTTCTCTCCATCACAAACACAAGCACATACACATAAGTGTGTGAACATTGATCTTGATATGAATTGATGTGTCTCGTATGTGCGGCTGAATTGTTTAGAGCCAAGAAAATATATGCGCAGCATTTTAATTGCATCACAGCAATTATGATGGGGTTTACAGTGAAAGTTTGTTTGTCAGAGGAAATTTGCCCTCGCTCCCATTGCCCTAAAAGCAGGGAGACGTGTTTGTTACTTTTCTCTTAATAGGCTTGCCTTTCAAGGTTGTCGACCTTGGCTCTGATGTAAGACCCAGACACCCTCACATCAAAGCACATAGACCTTCTTTAGATAGATTTCTATCTCCGAGGAGGCTAGTGACTAGGCAGCAATCAATGAAGCATTTCTCTTTGATCTTTCTGCAATGATGCCAAATTTCATTGAGGCCAGTCACTTGCTAGATTTCATTATGTACCATTACGTTCATCTACTTTTATGATTGCAAAAATTTATAGGCCATATGCAATAAAGCAAGATGGTGAATCTGATCAGAGCTTTTTCTCCTTTGAGAGCACTTGAGAAGTACACTTGTGCAGCCACACACACACACACACACACACACACACACACACACACACACACACACACTTTAATATGGACCCAAAGACACACGGACCTGTTGCGGTGGATGTACCTCACATAATGCAGGTGCAACCAGGGAGAATGGGGGCGATTCCCCCAAACAAGACATCAACAACCTGGAGGCGTTTGTTTGCACTATAGGGGCCACCTGTGGTCCTTGACTTGCCTTATTTTACCTCAGACTACACATACCTGCGGTGCTGATGGAAGAATGGTGGAACTCACAGGTGTAGACATTTATTTGGGGTGGATGTGGCAAGCATATTATACTGAGATTTTTTTTATTTATTTGTTTTTTGGCTGGGTTTTTCACAAGTTTACCAGAAACCAGAAAGAGCCAACAATGGTTTCTGGTAAACCTGTGAAAAGCCCAGCCAAAAACGAGAGAGAGAAAAAAAATCTCAGTATAATACACTTGCTTCATCCACCCCAATTAAATGTCTGTATAATAATTTAATTTAACAGCTTTTTAATTTAAATCAATAATTGTGATTATCTCCACAAACACATACACATGCACAAACACTACTTTTCAAACGTTAAGTGACAGTAATATTTTTTTATATATATTTCAATATCTCTTTTGCTCACCAAGAATAACTTTTCTATTTAAATCTATTTTATAATATAGTTGATTCCTGTGATGCAAAGCTGAATTTCAGCATCATTACTCCAGTCTTCAGTGTCACATGATCCTTCAGAAATCAGTCTAATATGCTGGGTTGGTGAACGAGAAATATTTATTATTATTATCACTGCTGAAAACAGTTTTGCTGCTTCATACTTTGCTGGAAATTGTGATGCATTTTTATGGATTATTTAATGAAAACTCCTAATAAGCTGCTTATTAATATTTAGTAAAGTAGTTTAGGTATTGGGTAGGATTAAGGGATCTGGAATATAGTCATGAAGAATAAGGCATTAATGTGTGTAAAGTGTCTATATGTTTATATAAATATATGGGTGTGTGTGTGTGTTATTCTTTGTTCTCAAAAAGCAGATTCTTCCATTTGATAAAAGCTGATACAAGGATTCTGAGGTTTTTAACTTTCATTTGTTTCAAGAAAATCACTTGTCTTCAGAAAACCCCTAACACACATACAAACACATTCATAGTAATAGTAATTAAAAGCAAGTTGTTATTCCCCACTTTTCCACACATTGTGAAAGCACTCCTCTTAATCTTCTGTCCCCTGCAGGCTCCTGGCCTCTCTCTCCGCTGTTTCAGATACTTCTGGGGCTCATGTACCAGACACACACAAAGCACACAGGTGGCTGGCTTGCTTCCAGAGCACTGATATGGAAGCTACCTCTGAATGAGTCACTTACACACACACACACACACACACACACACACACATAAAGGGAGATAATTCCCCTCGCCCACATGAAAGGAGCAGGCAGTGGGCCGCTTGCCAGGTCTCGGCTACCTGGAGACAAAGGAGCAGCACCTCCGGGTGGGTGTAGATGCTCATCTGGGAACAAGCATGCTGACGGATGGTATCTACGTTGTGTGCATGTGTGGCCGTGCATGTATGCGTGAGTGTACAGACATGTGCATGATACGGGGTGTGCTGCCTGTAAGCTGTCTGTGAGTGTGTTTGTGTGTGTTCCCAAAGTGCTGTTCAGTCACAACCTGCAATTAATCTGGCCAACATTCAGCCTTCCCTGTGGGCGAGACCCACTCCCATCGACCTGCCACTGATCCCTGCGGTAGGGGGGAGAGAGGGTGGAGGTGTTCGGGAGGAGGGTGGGTTTGCCAGACTGTGCCAGTGATGTTGATAGTTATTTGGGACTGAGGATAGTGGCCAAGCACAGTGAGAAATCTCTTGTGTCTGAATTACTAATATGCTGATAAGTTTTCTTTGTTGTAGTTGATCCAGTAGGGCAAAAACTAATTCCTTGTTTCTTTCTTTCTTTTTTTTTTACTTATTTATATAGTTATTTATTTATTTATAAATATAATATAATAATAATTATTATTATTATTATAGTTTATTTGCAAAACTTGACAATGTATTCCTTCTGACCCTGATGATATCCAAAATATTGCTTTTATTTCTTTAATTTGTGGTAAGATAGCTCTCTTTCTTTTTGTATTTCTTTCTTTCTTTTTCTTTCTTTCTTTCTTTCTTTCTTTCTTTCTTTCTATCTTTCTTTCTTTCAATATAAATGTTCTGAAAAAAATATATAGAATGTATTATTTTGAGAAATTCAAATGACTAATTTGACAAAACAAACTGTATGTATTTTGACATTTTAAAATAATAGATCTATTTTAACTGATTACGGACTTTGAGGATAAAAAAATACAGCTTTAAGCTTTTTGAAAAAAATTGGATGCTCCTTTGGTTTGCCCTACAGGAAGTGACATCACACACAGTAACAGCTTCTGTAATGATCTGAGCCGTCATGGCGTCAGGTGAAAGCTGTATTTTTAGCAGTGCAGGTTGTATGTGATTACTGTTCTGCAGTGTAAACCTACAGTGAGTTTCTAATGATGTGTGTTTAAGGAGAGATGGAGAGGAGGAGAATGTGGAGAGGCTTATCTGTGCTTCAGTGTTACATTCCTCTTAATTAAAAACTCTATCAGTGGCTTTGAAGTTAATGAGTCAGTTTGGTTAGGGGGAAAAAAGAAAAAAAGAAAAACAGGGCCAGAGATATTTCAAATCAAGGATTACCCATCTTTGATTCAACTCTTATCTATATGTTATCAACTTGCTTGGTAGCTCACCCGGTCCACTCCACTTACGATGTGGAGTGCTCAAGTACAAATCCTATAAAACACAAGTCACGATAAATGAGCATGACGATAGAAGCAAACTAAAATGGCATAGTTGCATCAGCAAATGCGTTTTATCTCAAGTTTCTTTGTCAACACAATATCGGTTAGGTTTAGGGTCAGGTTTAGTGTAGTTGGTACATTGTTCTCTAACGCAGTGATGCAATAATCTTTTAGCGCCACTCACTTGATATTTCATTTATGAACTGCTGTGAAACGTACAACAACCAATGCAAGCGAACATCGCCAGATTCATATTCATCTGTTTTGAAAAAACTCAAAGTGCTTTCAGTGCCTCTCACTGGATATTTCACTTTGAAAGTGTCAAAAAAAAAAAACGTTTTTCAAATGAGCCTGCATTGTTTCATTTACTACTAGTGCCATTATTAATATGATTTCATATGGCCTTAGGTTTAACAGTTAGTATGCCAAATAAAATCTTGAATGAATTAAAATAACTGATTTATACCTTGGATGATATTTTTAGAAAATAGAATAATCATGCTGCCCAGACAGCAAGCAGTTTCGGCCCAGATCCGGCCCACATTTGGGTCGAAACTGCTTGCTGTCTGGGTGGGAATAGCTGCCGCCTCTCTCATCATCTCCTTATTAGTCTTACACATACTGTTCTAGATTATGGTAATTACATTTTATGTATGCACAAATACCATGTTACCAAATTAGAGGGTTTGCTATACATTATTTTTTGATGCATGACAAGTGGTATTTTTCCAGCTAATGCACTTTTGAGAAACAACAATTGACTCTTTTATCTGTAAGGCAGGACTAATTTCTTGAATGTCTCTATACTTCTCGACTTCTTGTTCATTTAGCATAGTGATTGCTACATGGACAATTAATAATTTAGCAGCATTTAACAATTTATTTATTTTTGTCAGAAGCAAAACTATTGACCTTGACATCACAAAATGAAACTGTGGCTAAATTATTGTCCATATTTTTGGGTTTGTTCACTGTGTGATGATCTATAACATTTCATTCTGATGCAAATAAATAGTCGCTTGTGCCCATATGCTGCCAGTCTTTTAAATGCTAATGTAAAAGTGTTTAGAGACCATGGTTTTATTCATTTCACACACAATATGAGTGCTCGTTCAAGAAGAGCTTTCAATAATCAGACGCACTCAGCGAGCACTGTGCCACAGACAAATACAATCAGATGTTCGGTTCCCTCAACTGGCATCATAAAGCGAGGCCTTCTGCAGTCTGAAACTCACTCTAAATTTAACTGCACTGTCTTTCTATCTCTGTCAGTGGACAGAATGAAAGCTTTCTTTTATGCCTTTGGTTTTCTGCTAACTTTTCAAAGCCCTCCACTTCACCTCTGAAATTGCAGACACCTCACCTAGATTTCCAAATCCTGGATAGTGTTTTATTGTGCTGTGTTGATTTCTTTATTCCCTCAAGTTGAGTGAACTTCAAAAGGTGCACACAAAGGCGCAAGACACCTTGATGTCACCAGCGATCAGTAGCGCTTCTGTCTCTGGGACTGGGGCGATGCAACTTTCATGATTTGGATGAAAAATACGGCATAAGAAGAAATAAATGTGATTGTTCATTGTTCAAGGCCAAAATGAGTTGTTGTTGTGCACCTGAACAAACTGTCATACTGTCAGAAAAGCTTCCAGTTCATTTAGATGTAGCCAAAATAGATCTAAGACCAGCCTTAGCTGGTTTGATTGACTTTCGATGGTCTGTCGGCTGGTTTTAGCCCAGGAGACTAAACCAGCTAAGACCAGAAACAAATGACATGAGAAGAAATAACTGGTCCAAAAAAAACAAAACAAAAAAAAAACTCTGGATTGGGAGTTACCTTGTATTTTTGAAGGTGCAGATTTTTTCTGTGTTGTTCAAGGCCAAAATGAGTTGTCGTTCACCTAAACAAAATGTCATACTTTCAAAAACGCTTCACTTTTCATTTGCAAAATGCCTGGCACTCAGCGAAAAACATTTGAAATGAGCACAAATGAAAATGAAGTCAGAAAGACAGGTTTTTGAACACACCGCTATTGTGGGAACTCTTCAAAGACACTGGCCTCCGCCAGCATTCATGCCCAAGTCGCTCTCTTCGTCTTGGAGCACTCTAAAACGCAGGGTTTCGTAAAATTGCTTCTTTGTGTCTAGAGGTATAATTCTCCACATCATCTTGAGAGACGTCCATATCTGAGGACACGGAGGTTCTTCTGACTCTCAAGGCTTTGTTCTGGATACACTTCCCTCATCGCCCCCCTGCTCCTACGACATCTCCCTACGGGTCCGACATCAGCGTAATTGAAGATCATTACGCAGCCACAATGCATCTTGACAGAGCTTGGGCTTTATAATGGAGTTGAATAGTAGGGTACACTTCAACACGTGCTGCTAGGGAAAATGAAGGGAAGCAGCTGAGGAATATTCTGACTCGAAATGAAGATGCGATTTCCCGTGCACAATGCCATTGGTCGGCGAAATAGCTACTGATTATTGGCTTACGTGCATCCACTCTGCTTGCTTCATTTCTTTATTTCTTTATTTTTGGGGGGCTTGTTTTGTTTTGTTTTGTTTTGGCTGAAGTGGGGTTGGGGATGGGGGGTTGCCTCCACACTTCAAAAGAATTTGTAACAAACCTAATTCATCTGAAGCGTAGGATGAGCTGGTAAGGAAGATGAAAGAGGAAAGTCTGTTGGCATGGAAACGGAAAGTACATCAGTGCCTTGTGGTGAACAAAAGGCTGCCTGTGTTTTGTTGGACTCGTGAGAGCATCCAGAAAGGTTTTAAGTAGTAGCATAGAATTGCTAAGAAAATTACCCACTTATGATTATTTTATCAAGTTCGGTTTGGACTTGTTTTGTACATTACAATCCGCCCTCTCGCGATGGGATTTAATTTACCTCACTGCTCACATTGCTTATGCTGAATCATCTGTTACATATTTGAATGTAATTTGTCTCATATTAAAACTGAGGCTTTTGTTTCTGAATTACAAGTAGTTGGTATGACAAGAGCCAATCAACAAATACCGAACAGTAAGTCTAAATAGGACTGTATTTACCTTACAAAAGATGTTTTACTTTAAAATAAGTCTATCCTGAATTTACCATAGTAATCAAGTAGTATTGTTACCATCCATTAATAGTTCTATCATTCTGTCTATAGATTGTTCTATCATTCTACCAACAATTTATCCATCCATCATCCATAACCATCCATCTGTCAATAGTTCTGTCATTCTATCTTTACATTGTTCTATAATTCCATCCATCCATCCATCCATCCATCCATCCATCCATCCGTCTATAGTTCTATCATTCTGTCTATCCATCGTTTTATAGTTCCACCATCACCCATCCATTGTTAGTTCTATCATTCTGGCAATCCATCATTCTATCATTGTATCCATTTATCCTTCTGTCTATCTGTCCAAATAAAAAATAAAAAAACGGTCTGGTCTTAGGCCTATCTATCTATCTATCTATCTATCTATCTATCTATCTATCTATCTATCTATCTATCTATCTATCTATCTATCTATCTATCTATCTATCTATCTCTTTCTCTCTGTCTGATGTCACAGGTGTTGGCAGTAAGAGTTAACAGGAGAGTGAATGTTGTGTAGAGGGGGATTTCCACACCTCAGCGCTGTACTGCTGTTCTCTATGACTCTGAACTCTCTCTGGAGCTATATATCATTCACACTCGCAATCTGTGATTTACAGTGAGCACGCACACTCATACTCACATAAAACGGCTTTGATTATATCACCCACAGATTTGCACAGTTGTGCTTCAGTGAACTCACAAAAGTATGCATGCACTTTTTCTTTTAATGACAAAAAAATATTTTAGTTAGCCCTAATCAAAATAAAGAGATTGGTTTCTCTCTCTCTCTCTCTCTCTCTCTCTCTCTGTGTGTGTGTGTGTGTGTGTGTGTGTGTGTCAGTAAGATGTTTATATTGTTCTATTCCTAGATTCCTTCTAAAAACAACCACAGATGAAAGGGCTATATTAAGAAACTACTGTGTGAATATGCGGCCATTGTTTTTTTTTTTCTTTCTTTTTTTTTCAAACAATAAGCTGCCCAAACACATCTAGTAGTCCTGCATTCATACCTTTTCATGTTTTCTAACCAGAGGAGGAGTTTGATCTCTCGGGGGAACCTGCAATGTCACAAATTCGCATGAGAAGACAGCAGCTTCAAAGACCATCATTGGCATTTTTTTTAAGAATAATGAAATATTCATATTAAAAGTGGGATAAAAATATAAATGAAATCAGTACATAAAGGGAAAAGAAGTCTGTGACAAAGCTGTCAGATTTGTGCCAAATATAAAAAACCTTTAAGCACCTCTTGGTTTTATAGTACTGCTATAAAGCTAAGCTGTAAATAGAGAGTTTTTTTTTTAAATGTTCACTACTGTTTTGTCAGTATATAGTGTTATTGTGGTAAGTTTTAGGCGATGTTTGACAAAGTCAGAAGGTACATTTCAAGAACGCATCTGGGAATACTTTGTAGAAATAAATGCCTGTCCAACTGTCTATTTCATGCATACTTTGACCTTCCAAAAATAGAGAACACTTATAATTGTTCTCGATATACACAGCCAAATATATTGACATGTAGATGTAGATATGCATATGTTTGGTTCACACAACCGAATCTCTATTGCACTACTCACATATGCACAAGCATATTTTTCCTTCATCATTAAGCCTGTGCTCAGAGTGTTTTAACTTTGCAGTCACTTTGATTTGCCCAGTTCACTCAAGATGATGGGAAAGATGCTTTCTTCTTCTCCAATTAAAACTTTCTCTGAATCTGTAGTTCGTTATACTGCACAGCAATCTTTCGACTAACCAGCCACAATGTGCTTTTTTACTATGGCTGTTAAAAATCCCATGAAAGGCTGTGAAGAAGAATTAGCATCTAAAAATGAGGATCAATTAAATTGGCTGTTTTTGGTGGTGAAATACAGTTCATCTCAACTGTTCGTAGCACCAGCTGCCTTCTTGATCGCAACTAAATAAATTACTTGATGTATTTTCTTGCTTTCTGTAACATGATAATCTGCTGTCAAGTGCGGCCGATTCTCTTCGCCAAATTTGACAGCTAATTTTGAATGAAGCTTGCGAGGGATAAAAGCCGCTGACAATGGAAAAGGCAACCCTTCTTTTTCCCTGTCATGTTTCCAACCAAACCTTTTAATCTGGCTCTTGTGAGAGAGTTCAGCTGCTAAGTGCAGCGGAGGGCTGGGATCTTTTGGGTAGGCTATTCTTCAGGCAGCCTCAAACAGTACTGACAGTGGAAGACATGAAACTGGTGCACCAACACTGTTCATTTTTTTTTTTTGAACTTAAAAACAATTGCAAGAGCTGAATTTATATACTTAGCTATTTTGAATAAATGTTTTGACTTATTTGAACTGAAAACGTCAAATTGCCATGAATTAAAATCAGCTGTGACCTAATTGTAAAACAATTTCTGAGATGTATAACTCAAAAAGATTTCTATGGAAATCTGTTTATTTTAAACAGATTATGAAATATTTATGTGTAAATTACATTTTGCATATTTTTTTATTCAAAGCAATTCCATTGCACTGAATGGGGGCAGTTTTACAGTAATACATTTCCTGAAACCCACAACCTTCCTTTGCTTCACTAGGACTAGCCTGTACTTGAAAATAGCACACATGGACCTAAAGACCTAATTGAAGAACTCATTCTGACATCAGAACAAGCTGTTACGTGACAACACAATCATAATAACTCTTAAGGAAACTGTCAAATGGTTAAACAAAATAACATATTAATTATATACGCTAATGCATGCTGGGTAAACTGCAAATGAGTCGTAACTAAACCCCTTTTTTTTAGAGTGAATGTGAAAATACACTAATCCAACTCACTTGTTTCAATCAACTCACAATGAGCCATTGAACCTGAATGAATTGACTATTTTTGATTAATCAAAGTCTCGGCTTTCCATTTACATCAACTTTATCACAAAATTCAAACAGTAAATGTTTTTGGCGGCCTATCACTAGCATCTGCTTCAGTTCAAACGGCAGGATGGAACTCGTAAGAACCGATGGTGTTTTAAGCTCGTCTAGTAAAGGAAACGTGAATGAGAATCAGAAGGTTTATTGAAAGATACAGTACAACTTACTGAAACATATCGTCTTTCATGTAATCGCACAATTAGGGTAGACATCACTAAATCAGTTTGTGAACAACGTCATCTGACGTTAAATTTACCTCAAGAAAATTTGTTAGCTGGAAAATGAACTTTAAAGAGGAGAATATTGTCATTATACTGTAACATGTACTATTTTATAAATATTGTAAATTATATAGTATTGTGTCATATTTAAATGGTTGAATTTCAGCATTTCTCGTGTTTAGATGCTCCGACCTTTCATTATGGTTTTATTATAGTAAATGTGTAACCATGTTTTTTTTTTTTTTTTTTTTTTTTTTTGTAGCATTGATTACCATTTGAATAACCGCAGTTTCATTAAATACCATGGTTAAACTATGGTTAGTGTAGCAAAACCATGGTTAATTTTTTGTTACCATGGTTTAACTATAGTTACCATGTTTTATTTGTTGTAAAAAAAAAAAAAAAGTTCTCTTTCCCAAACATAAATTACTCAGGGTCTCAACAGAGTGCTTTGAAATATCAACAGCTGCCATTTGCACCCTTGTCCCGAAAAGTGGGATCTCCCATCATTTTTTTTTTTTTTTCTTGGCAGTTTCCTTGGAAATTCCGACCAGGCTGTTTGTTGGAGATTGTACTTCGGGAGGGGTTTGAGCAAACACTTGTTTCGATTGTTTTGGTGGTATCGGCCTTCACATAGATAAGCTCTGTGTTGTTAGCACAGGCCAAAGCTAATCCATAACCCTTTTACGGAGCTGATCGCATTCTTGTGAAGCATGCCACACCCTGAGACCCCCCAGAAAACAAAAGGGAGTTTCCCCACTTGTGCCATATGCCTCATCTACCACCATGACTGTCTGGCATACATTTAAGCATTTTTCTTCTGTGTTCATATAATTTTTTCTGCATATTTTTCTCTCACAGGACCAGCAGTCACATGTTGAAGATGTGACTCTTTAATGTTGCGCCAAGTGTTTGAGGCCTTACTAAGGGGACGACTGTGTTGACCGACAGAGAGGCTCTTATGACCCATCCCATGATTCCCAGCACTCTGACTCATGGCTGTTACTTCATGGTCTGGACAGCTCAGTCTGGTCCAGGTTATGTTCAGAACAACAGGCAAAGAGATGGCCACGGAGCTGTCAAGGTTTGAAAGACTTTCTGGGAAAAAATTTAAAAATTAAAAAGACTCTCAGGTCAAGGACTAAAGGCCTGTTCACACCAATATTTTTTTTTGAGAAATAACAGAGTCCACACCACAACTATAACAATAAAAACACAGAGGAATTATATGTGTGGAATCACTTTCCAACAATTTAAAGCTTGAGCATTTAAAATGCCAAATGACATAACTGTATCACATGCTTATAATTACAAGCAGAACTTTATTGCACGATGATGTGGATGTTAATATATTCATAATTATAGTTATATTTATAGTTATCATTCTTATAACTAAGTGTCCACACCAATGGATGATAACATTCTGTTTATTCCAAGCCTGGACTGTAGTTTTGTCATCTGCCGCTTTAAATGCACAAGCGCGTCAGATGGATTCTAATTGGCTGTCAATGTTTTTATAGTTCATCAGTTGGAAAAAAAGAATAATTCTGAAATTGATTCCAATGATATTGTTGCTCTGTGTTGTTATTGTTATAGTTGTGATTTGAACTTAACTATTCTCATATAATTAGAATGAATGTTAAAACTTATATAGTTATAGTTATTGTTATGATTATCTTCTTTGGTGTGAATGGCCTTTACACTGGGAAAAAAAGTACCAAGTTGAAAATGCAACATGATAATGCCACATACCTTGAAGTACCATGTAAATAAATGTAGTATTGTTTCAGTAACACTATATATATATAAGGGTATACAGTATAAAAATAACAAATTAACTGTTCAGTTGTCCAATCATTTGTTCAAAGAAACAAACAAACAATTCAACAAATAAACAAATTGAATGAAATACATTTTTTTCTTAGCTCTCACGGTACTATAAATGTGATTCCAAGTACTTCTGGGAGCTGGATTTTTGTTGTTGTTATTTCAACCTTCAGTCTGAGTTTATTTGGAAATCATGAGATCTACTTTGCAAAATATGAATTTCCTTTACTCCTGAAACCAGATTCCCACCGAGGGCTAAGACATTAGCATTTGGGGCTTTAACTCTTCCTCTGTTGTCCCTATAGCCATTTAGACATGACAAGACTGTAACACATCTGAGTAAGCCATAAAATTCTGGCCCCTGCTGGGTAGAGTCGTGTTAAGCTTCACTGATAGTATGCCAAAGTGATGGTGTTCAGTCTCTTAAAAAGACACTCACAGCAGGAACACGTGTGTGTGTCTGGGTGCCCAGCATTTGCACACTGATCCCTCCATCATTAAAGAGAAGACACAAGTTGACATTAAATGAGGCCCTTATGTCAAACTCAGGTGTGAAGGTGGGTGAGCAGGGGAGCGGCGGAGAACAGGTTAGCAGGAAAACAGTGAGGCAATACATATAAGTGAATAAATCTCACACTGTGGTGAAATGAGTGGATGAATTCATTAAAAGGGATTAATTAAATTAATTTTTAATTACATTTTTATTTATTAATTTAATTATTTCTAAATTAATATGGATAGCAATACAGATCTTTTGATCTTTGTGAAATATTTGATGATACATTGGTTTGTATTTAAAATTAGGGGTAATTAACCCAAATATCTGGGTTTTCTTTTGTAATGGGGAGTATTTTTATAGTTCATATACATTCTTCATGTGATGGGATAATGTGATGATCACAAAGAAGTACCTGGCTTAAAAATTGGATTTTTGCGAATGTAAACTTGCCAATTTTCAGCTCAGTTTACAACCTCTGTATACATTGTGCTCTTACTTTTATTTCTGAAATAAAATCTTTTTTTTATTCTTAAAAAAAAAAAAATATATATATATATATATATATATATATATATATATATATATATATATATATATATATATATATATATATATATATTTTTTTTTTTTTTTTTTTTTTTTTTTTCGATTTTTATTTGTCTATCTGTTGGATAGCAGTTAAGATTTGATTATTGTGAAATATTTGATGGTAAACTAGATTGTATTTAAAATCTGATTGCAGACTTTTGCATGCTCTCAAATCTGAGAACAATCTGAGACACCTTTCTTAAAAGAAAAAACTGAGAAACAGGAGACTTAATCAAAAGTTTCTCTTCAGATGACTGTTAAGCTAGAGGTGGTTATATAAGGCTGTTTTTAATAATTTTCACAACATCCTACATTGGTTTTATATAACAGTTTGGACATTTGAGAAATGTAGACGGCTTTGTGCAAACTAGTATAACCTGACTTGACTGCTTCTCATTTAAATAAACCATGACACCTTTCGCATTAAAACACTGGGTTTATCATGAGCAAGCAAATAATGAGGAAGATGGAAATCTGTATCTCTCTATATCTGTCTCCCTCTCTCTGCCTCACACCTCTCTGTGTCTCCAGGGATGCAAATCCGACTTGGCACATCTCCCACCCTCACCATAGCTGTTCACCTCCTCCCCTCTCCACTGCTCCAAGCCTTTGATCTGAGTCCAATGGCCACACAACCCATGGGGGTCAACCGCACTCAACTCTTTCACAGGCTGGCACACTCCTCCCTGTTGGCACGGCCATGGCCTGGCTGCCAGAGCGCCCAGTGAGTTTCACAAGAGACAAAAATGATCAACGCAGCCTTTGCATTGTGGTGAGACAGTGGGGTAATTAACCCAGGAGCTGTGGGTTTCCTTCTTAATGGGGACGGTGTGTGTTTGGCCCAGGCTGTTTGGTCAAAAACGAGCTTGATATGAATTCTGCATGCATGGGATGATGCGATTCTATCACAAAGAGGCGCCTGGCTTTAAAATGTGGATATTTGCAAGGGTAAACATGCCATTTTTGGTTCTGTTTATGACCTGCATATTCACTGTGCTGTCGCAAATGGATTTCCTTTTTCAGTGGCAAACTATTCAGGAGCAACAACAGTACCACATACTCCACCATTGTTGTGTATGTTTGTTCGCGCTTGCCTTTAAAATTGACACATACTGCACGTCTACATACCTAACGCGTACTATGCATGCTCTTTTATTTTAAGAGTTTTAAGAGAGTATACAAGTAAATAGTGACCTAAATGTTGGTCTGTCCCATAGACTCTTTAGAAAATAAAGGAAAACTTTCAGAGAGAAAAAAATTGTACATAGAAGTCATATGGACTACTTTTATACTGTCTGTGTTTTTATTTATTTATTTATTTATTTATTTTTTTATTTTTTTGTCAAGACAAACCTTGAACCTTCTCTTTTGTGGACCAGGGTGGAAAAACACTACATTTCCCAAACATCACCTGTGTTGGATATCTTTGAATAAATGCAGAGCTCAAGCAGAGTTGAGAAAACTGGACTTGATGGGAATATTGAGTTGGATTCTTGGAATTCTCTGAATTCTAGATGATATAGGAATTGTGACGCTGAAAAATGACATGTTGAAACACTGATCTATAATGTAGATGATTTCATATAATATATCTATTCAGGGGTGCATTTCCCAAAAGCATCATTAGCCAACTATGGTCGCAAGTTCCTTTGTTACCAACATAATTCAAAGATTTGGTGTTTCCTTAACCATAGTTAAAAAAATTAACATTCCCAAACAGCTTCGCAAACACTCGTTTTTGAAGAGTGCACATGTGCATAAATACTTAAAGGGAACCACAGAGTATAATGTAAGAGGTAACTTGCGATGAATCAAAAATGAAATAAAGCAAAATGTCGGGGAACAAAAAATAATAAATTAGTCATCAGGTGCCATGTTCAATACAGCAGCATCTTAGAGATGTCTAATCGGTTAAATAGCAGAAGTTCTTCCTCCACCACATATGTGTGATGTCATTAACAATGGCCTGATGTTGTTGAACTAATGTGGTACAAACGACGGAGATGGGACCGTGTTCGGGAAACAGTCGTAACTAGCTAGTTCGTTTCAACAACAATGCATCATACTATGGTGGTCCATATCCCTCTTCCTATTATATAATTTCAATGTAATGTTAGGCTAATTCAATTCAAATTCCAAATTTAATAATTCAGAAGAGCAGTTCCTCAGGTGTTTTGCCCAACCCTGATTAACTCTCTTTAGAATTTCTCCTTTTGTGTTCCACAGAAGCAGAATGCAGCAAATGACGTGCAAACGAGTAAATTAAGACATAATTTTCCTTTAATGAACCGTGAGTCATTATATGTGATGTATGAGCTCTGTTGTTTCACACACCTCCTCTTGAGCGCTATACATGTTCTTGTCTTCTCCGCTGGAGCCATTTCTTTCTGATATTGCTCATCAGCAATTACTTCAAGCTTCTGCCGGCGTCTGTTCTTTAGCGACGGCATATTCAAGCGAGCTCCATTCACATGCAGATGTTTCCAAATCCCTGTCTTGTTTTTGTTTCCCGTTACCCATCAATCAGCACTCCTCCCATCTGTTTGTTACTCACTACTTACTGACACCCTTTAAGCGTACAGCACATGAAAACATCATAATATCCCTCTCTTTATCTCTCATTCTCTTTTCAAACCCTCAGGTCTTTTGTTTTTATATGACTTTTAGGGGTAAAAAAGGATGCTGATCCTGCTATGAAACCAGTACACCTATATTTTTTTACCTTCTGGACATCATGTAATTGATCAAATCGTAGTGCTTTCCCCCCATGTTTAATGTAGGCATAAAAAAAGGGAAAAAGTTGTGGTAACTTAGTGATCTCTAATTATGTCATGCCCCTCAGTTCTGCGGTACAGGCAGAGTTGGTGGGAGATGAAAAAAAAGGGAACGCTGGATGACTGACAGCGTTCCTTCCCTCAGGAACTCATTAGGCTACGGACTAAAAGCTAGTGGGCACACACAAGCTGGTCTCGCTTCGTCTAGTCCTCTTTTAGTCTTACATTCAATCAGATAGAAAAAAGAAATGCCTTATTTCAGTAAGCTGCAAGAAAAGGGAAAGGAAGGGGAAAACGGGCTTGTGCGCTTATTTCATCTGATCAGACGTTGTTTTAAAACCCAGAGTTTTTGGTCTTTTCTTTCAATTATAGTTTCTTAGAGATTTTTTGCTTACTCCTTTTTTCTTTCCTCTCTTTCTCTTTTCTGTGTGTGCTCTCTAAGGCTGGTTTGGGTCTGTTACAAGGCTTCTGAGGAGAGTTTTGAAGTGCTCAGCCCTTGGAGAGACTCGCAAAGATGTTGTACAGTTCACATAGAATTTGAGAAATATTCCTCCCCTGAAAAAAAAAAAAAAGTTTGGTTGCAACGTTTTATGTAAGCTGAATGCTTGGATTGTTTAAAAGGGAACATCAGCAGGAATATCGCAGATTTCCCCATGATCTTGCTGGCCTTTGATTTGTCATGAGTTGAATCAGTACCATATTTAAAGACAGCATTCATAACCAATGGTGCTTCAAAGAATACTGATGTAAGTAAACTCTGAGTTCATTTTGAAATTTTTATGATCTCGTTTAATTTGCTTTCACTTTTGTTTAATAAACTTTTTTGGTTTATAGGAAGAAATCAAAATTAAATTTGAGTAGTTTCAGCTGATGAACCTAAACATAATACAAAAAATATACGTCTTAGAATTTAATTGTAATATAATAATAAATTACACCATCTGGATGCATGTTACATCATTATAACTGATTTGACTGCGATCTGTTTTGGCAGCACATAGTCCACATAATATAAAAACTAATTTGACAAAATAAGATCTATTTAACTATTTAATTAATTAATTAAAATTATATGTAAATACAAAAAAGTTATTTGAATGAATTACTATTTTTATCTTTATTTTATTTTATTTTATTAAAATAAAATTATATTTAAATGAAAAAAATCTAAATAATTTTAAAATATTTTTTATTTAATTTATATTTAATTTATCTAGATTTAGCTGCTGTCTGCCATTTTATCTAAATATTAATAAATAATAAAATAAAATAAAAAAAAAACATTTTTGTTATAATTCGGCTCCTAAAGCAAACTAATTGTGAACTGCTGCCATAAAGCCAACTGTGTTTCGTGCTAGTGACATCATATTGGCCCCACTGGGTCTTTGACATCATCATGAGTCAATGTGCAATCAAACAAATTTAGCGAGAGGCTACGCCGGGTGCTTAGGAGCTCAGCCAGCAAAATCATGTGTGATGCTCGGATGGATATATTGTAATTCTTTCTATGTTTTAAGTCCGTTTCAGCTTGGCAAGATAAAAGGCTCAGTTTTCAAGGAGTCCAGCTATTAGCCATCTCCAATTAGAGAGGGAGGGTGTAGTGTTCTTCCACAAACCTAATCCCCTCTTAAATTAAGAGAGCCTGAGCCAGAGCCACTCAGGGCAAAGGATATGGTCCACTCACTAACCGCTTTTCATTACACATGTGCAAAACACACACATGCACACACACACAGTCACTCACAAAGAATGAGTCTCATTTCAAAGCTACTGTTGCCCCTTCAGTGGGATTTGTACACTCAAGCAAGACGTCTCTCAACCCTTATTTTCTTCTCTCTGGCCAATTTATTCAACAGGCAATAGATTCATACCCTAAACAGCTATTCATGACTCGGATGGTCTGTTGCGGTACACACAATATGCAGATTCTCTCTGATTTGCTGAGATTATGTTAAAATGTACGGATGTGTTGACGTTTCCCACACATTTTCCGATAAAAGGCGAGTATTAGTGTTCATTTTGAGCTGTTTTGTTTGTATGTTTGATTCTAAATATATAATCGCTCCTATCTGCCGTTTGAGCAAATGATTAACTCGCTCGCGAGGGACTTGTGTAGCTAAATGTTTCGGAAAATTATGTTTGAATTGAGGGGATTCCACCACATTGAAAAGCATTCGGCACAGGAACTGGATTTATCGAGCCAGAATTAATGACTGTTTTGAAGGCTTACAAAAAGTTTTTTGGTGTTAATCCAACAGTTTCGTAAAAAATTAAGAAGAAAGCTAGAAGATCAATGGAGTTTGTTTCACATCAAATCCCTTTGCTTAATGTCTCATTTGAAGTTCGGAGTGAGGAGGCTCATTCACTGGAAATCAAAGAGCTGCCATCTACATTTTGGTTTCAGGGGATCATAATATGTTTTAGGAGTTTTAAGGCTTTCAGTTGCAATCTAAACATGAACATCAAGATAGACTGCTTTCCATGCACAAACAATGATCCCAAATATTCCTCAGATCTAATGGTGCTCGAAACCGCCAACAGAATGTGCAATTGCATCACCACCAAAGACTCGTCTTTGACATTTTCAAGCCGTTACTGCACAGACTGCTGGGAAAGAACCACATCACATGGCCAAGCCAAACACAACTGGAGGGAATCCATGTCAACCGAAATAAAAGAGAGCAACTCTTATATAACTTTTGTAAAACACACTTGTATATTATTCCGAGGCCTGCAGCGTAAATAAATAAAGTGTGTTGGATGGTCTGAGTTACCGCAGGTTTACTAAAGACCGCTTTTCTGAGTTGAACCCATAAAGAGACACGCTCCAATCAAAGAGCTCTCTGGCACGCTTCAGGCCGGCCGTGCTGACTACGCCGCTGCCGTACGCGACCAAAGACTTCAAGCGCCTCGCCACTCGAAAACCAAACCTAAGATAAGCTAAATGTGGTCTGGCCTGAAGGCTTTTGTGTGGCTTTGAATACTTTCTGTCGCTCGCTCGCTCACTCGCTCTCGCTCTCTGTGATTCCATCTGGCTGGTCTGAAGCGATGGGGCACACTCGTCGAGCCCCTCAGAGGGTACAAAGGGAGGATTATTCCAGCTGCCAGTCACACTAAGACCCTCAGCCGCCCGCTCCCTTACCACGGGCAACGTCTTCAGCCCTCATCCCCATCTCTCACAAAGGGGCATCATTAACACGGGACAATGGAGCCTTCCAACAAATCACCACCATCAGCCAGACACTCATCTTCCCAGAATACACACTGTACCCTCGTTAAAAATGGGGGGAAAGTCCTGGAATATTCAGATTAGAGGAAGATTCCAGTAATGTGATTTATGATGCTATCAATCACTGTGCAAAAATGCCTTTTAGATGATTATTGCTGTTTTTGACAGGGTCTTAACTTGTAATTTACTTGGGTAGAGGTTAACAGAGCACACTATGTGTGTCTTACACCAGTTATGGCATTTAATAACATTTAAAGAAATAGTTCACCCCAAAATGAACATTCTGTCTTCAGTTACTCACCCTTAAGTTATTCCAATCCTGTACGAATTTCTTTCAGCTGTTGAGCACAAAAGAAGATATTTTAAAGACTGTTTGTAAGCAAATTAGTTGACGGTAGCCATTGACTTCCATAGTATTTTTTTTTTTTTTTTGCATACAATGTAAGTCAATGGCTACCATCAACTCTTTGGTTACCAACAGTTTTCAAAATATCTTATTTTGTGCTCACCAGGAATAGAAAACTGCATCTTGTTAAACTGACTTGAAATGGTTGCTTTTTGGTTTAACTGATGTTTTCATTTTGAAAGAACATGTTTTAATTTAGTACCTCAAAATAAGTTTTACACTTCCCATCATGCTTTGCACAGGACTGGATATAGGGAGAGAAAATTATGTAATAAAATGTTATTTCATGCATTTTTTAGTAAAATGTGATAATAGGGAGACTATTATGTGGATATTTCCATTGGTGTATTTTGTGTGAGTTACCATCGTGGTGAAGTGTGGAGCGTGTGGTTGGGTTGAGGACCTGCTTAAAAAGTCTAAAATACTTTAAATAAAAAAGTGACTCCAATGAGAGAGCTAGTGCATGATGTACACAGTACCATCCTTAAACTGCCAACAACTAACATCATATGTGTAAAGAAAAGTTATATCTTACTTGCTAATGTTAACACTTTGGCTGAACTTGCATGGACAGTGGTTCTTCATGATTTAAACATATTATCTCTACTCAGATATTTCATGTAGGATGAACTAAAGCAAACTGAGTAAAGTCAACTAAAATTAGACATGTCTTAATAACTTGATTTATACATGTCCAAATAACATTGTACAAACACATGGAACCACTGTCCCTGGTTGAATCATGTTCAGACAAAGAGTCATTTTTTTGAGTGTAGAGGAAAGAAAGCGAGCTGTGGCCCATTTCAACAAACAGAACAGTAGAGCTGAACAGACAGCAAAATTGTGCTGTGTGTGGATGAGGTTGGATTAGGGCTTCATGTTGGTCACCCCTGGGATCCAATCCACCAGCTCGCCATGATCCCCTCAGGGGCCCAGCGTATCAGTGCCAATGATCCTGTGTCAGATGGCGATGGAGTCTGACATGCACAGGGGTATAGAAGCTCCTCAGATGGGTCTATAGGTTTCTCCAGTGGCCTGTTAGCAATTAGGCCCTAAAGAACCACTTCAGTTTAGACTTTGAATTAGAAATCAGGTAAATTGACATCACATTTTGAACACCCAAATCTAGCTAAATATTAGCTTTCATACATATAAAATTTATATAACAAACACATCCTTGTTGAAAAAAAAGTATTCATTTCTTTCAAAAGAAGAAAGAAAAAAATGACTGACCCCAAACTTTTGAACGGTAGTGTACTGTATATTGTTACAAAACATTTCTATTTTTAATAAATGCTGTTCTTTTTTCATTTTTATTTATCAAAGAATCCAAACAAATCAGCTTTGCATCACAGGAATAAATTATATTTTAAAACACATTTTTACCTTTAAAATATTTTTAAAAAAATATTTTAAATTGCAATAATATTTCACAATATTACTGGGTTTTTTCTGTATTTTTGATCAAATAAATGTAGCCCTTGTTGATCATAAGAAACTTCTTTACACACACACACACACACACACACACACACACACATATATGTAATTTAAATTATAAAAAAATCTGTAAAAAAAAAAAAAACAGAAAATAAATATCTGTGTATTTCATATCTGGGTGTTTCTTTCAGGCACAGCATATGATACTTTCATGTCAGACGAACATCGTCAACAAACACCAATCCTAAATCAGTATCTTGGGATAAACCGAATGTTTGCGTGTTTGTAAGGGTGCAAATATTTTCCAACACAGCACTGTCTGCGGTTGAATCTGTTCTCTCCAGACACGCTTTATCAAAGTCATGCCGTTTACTAAATGCTCAAAAGATGAAGAAATTGAAGGAGACCACTGGGGAGGAATGTTTATGGCAGTGAGGCGAGAAATCAAAGCAAGGACATTAGCACATGGGAGATGCAGGAGGTGCTGAGATGGAATGGAGGAAGAATGATCGGTCGATGAAGAGGAGATAGAGAAAGAGGAAGGCCGAACGTTGAGATAGAACAGAGGCCCATGGGAAACAGGAAGGACATCAGAGTGCATGCACGCTAGCAGAAACACTGTAAACAAACTTGACGGGGCCACAGGGTCCTCCAGAAATGCTCCCTGTTTACCCACGAATCCTCTTGCTGAACGATTCATCGTCAAATGAAAGGCAGCAAATATTTACAGAACCCCACTCAGCCGATGCTGTGGTGTTGTGTGAAATCATGAAAGGACCCTTTGATTTCTGTATTCCCTTGGCCATTGATGATAGAGATTATACAGACAGATGGTTAGGTAAGTAATGACTAGACAGGGAGTGTAAGGGGAAGGGCCTAATCTAAGAGGTGGGGCCGGGGGGTTGGAGGGTGGGGTCAAACACTATTTATTATATTAGATTATAATTTCACAGTTCTAAAAAATGGTAATTTGGCACAACATAGGACATACAGCTTTAAGAAACATTTGCACTTTCTGGAAAGTACGAGGTCAAGGGTTTTGATTGTTAGTCTAGTAACTGGCTTCTTTGCTCTTCAGAAATGTGGCGTCGGGTTTTAAAAATAACTGAAGTAAATCATGGATGACTGTCTTAAGATATATCTGTATCAGGATTTTGAACTTCAAATTTAATAAAAAAAAAAATCAACTACTTCAAATAATGTTTATCAGATACACTAAAAAAAAAAATTCAAAGTTGTAAAATAAACAGATTATCAAAGTAAGTTTTCAAAATAACATTTCTTTCTAGTTTTTTCATGTTTAATTTCATGTTTATTTTTTTTTTATTTTTTTTTTACTGATTCTTTGTAATTATTTGAAAAGATTTACTTGCATTTTCTTAATGAAAATTGTTTTTCTCCTTTTTTTCAGTTTACTGTTCAAAAGTTTGACATCAGAATGATATTATTTTTTTATTTTTTTTTTTATTTTGAAAGCCTCTTTTGCTCGCCAAGGCTGCATTCATTTGATCAAATATACAGTGATATTGTGAAACATTATTACAAATTAAAATAATTGTTTTCTATTTGAATATATTTTAAAGTGTATTTTTTTCCTATGATGCAAAGCCAAATTTTCAGCATCATTACTCCAGTCTTCAGTGTCACATGATCCTTCAGAAATCATTCTAATATGCTGATTTGCTGCTCAAAAAAAATTCTTATTATTATCAGTGTTGAAAACAGTTGTGCTGCTTAATAATTTTGTGGAAACCATAAAAATGTTCCTTTGAAATTCCTTGAAAAAATAGAAAGGTCAAAAGAACAGCATTTATATGAAATAGAAATCTTTTGTAACATTATAAATGTCTTTACTGTTACTTTTGATCAATTTAATGCATCCTTGCTGAATTTAAGTATTGATTTAAAAATATTGATAGAACTAGACAATAAATAGACAAAGGTAAGTAACCCCTTTCCTTATTGCAAACAATGAACAGAGCACATTTATGTTATTATGTGTCTCTTCCATGACTCTACTGCTTTAGATTGAGGTGTTTTTTGAGTGTCTTTTACACCAGACACTTGCTAATAGTGATTATCGTTTGTTTTTTAACTCCTCTGTCATCTCAGGGTTGTTTGACCAGGATCTTTTAACCCCAAAAGCACTCAAAGAAGTCGCCTACCTAAATCAGATAAAAAAATGACTTAGTGTGTCTGGGAAATCCAAGGTAGAGTTAATCTCAAGTAGCCAAACTTTTGATTATAGAAATAAGGCTTACACCACTTTGAATTTTTAGATGAAAATAAAATGATAAAATCCAAGTTGTCTGTTTTTTTTTTCATATTGAATATTTTATTTTACTTTACACTATTTCTAGAACATTCAGGATTCTGTTTTTCCATAAAATAAAATGATTTTTCATACAATGAAAGACAATAAATAGAATCCAAATCAACATTGAAATCCATTGTTTTTCATTTACATTCTGCAGACGAAGGAAAGTCATATAGCTTTGAAATAACATGAGGTTGAGTAAATAATGAAAGAATTTTCCATTTTGATTGAACTACCCCTTTAATCACATTAATATTAATATTTGCTTATGTGAGTATGCGAAATACAGTAGCATTTAGTGCTGATGTGTCTGTTTATGGATTGCTGCACATGAGAAGATATTGACAGTGATGGGTCTTGTTTGATCTGGCGGTGGAGATGACCTGTCTGAGAGATGTGTGTTTGCTTGATTACAGATGGGACTGGGGCACTGTGACCACTCGGTAGGGTGGCCATGACCTTTGACACCTTCCCAGCAGGCCCTGACGCAAACTCAGTGTGTTCTTCAATAACGTGGCAGGATGAAAAGACAGATCCAGCATTCTGGGCTGCTGGTGGACTACCTCTCTGAAGCCAAACACAGGTTGTGGAAATTGCACAGAGGTTGCCTCAATGTGTCGGCTCCCCAAATGTTAAATAGTTTGACTCGTAAGCCACATGTTCACATTCTAACAGCATTCTGACAACATATTCTGCAATATACCTTTCAAAAGTTGGTCGGTAAGATTTTTTTCATTGTTTTTGAAACACTTACATTGTAAATGTCTATTGCCACTTTTGATTAATTTAATGTGTTCTATATATAAACACAAAAACAGCAAACATGTCCAACATAAATTAATTATGAATATTAAATTATAAAAAATAAATATGAGAAAAAAACTTGACCTGAAAAATACGTTATAAACATGTGCACACCATAAGAGATATTCTATGTATCCCTCAACTGTTATACATGTATTGTTTGTAAGTCTTTTATTTTTATTATGTGTTTTGACTAGCTTCAGTGTATTACGCTTGCCAAGAGTGAATTTGTGTAGGTGCAGAAGGCTCCAAACTCAATAACCCAGCATAACAAATTTCCCCTGTTGGGCCTTTTCCCCTCCCCAGCTCCATCCAGAATATGATTTTATTTTAATAACAGTATGTCTGCTTCTCACCGTGTTATAAATCAGCAGATCACAGGACAGAAGTGGGGCTGAACGCTCAACTCATCCCCTCTAGACACTTTCCCTTCCTCTGAACATCACCTGTGTTCCCACCAATAAAAGAGTAGCAAAAATCATCTCTTGCCTCAGACCTCACCCACCTCTTACTCTGCTTCTTTTGAATGATAAATGTTTTTTTCCCCCTCTCAACTTTAATTATATGCTCTTTTCATCTTAATGTGATGTTTGTTTCCTGTCGTTTATTAGGCGGTGACTGGGAGCTTCACAGCTATAATTTTCAATTTCGGGGGGTTGTCAGAACTGAAGCAGGTGGAAGAACCTCTGGATCATCTGCCAGCTTTATCATGGAGAGCAGAGAGTGAGGTTTCATTCTGCTGTTTTGTACTGTAATTGTCTCTGTCATTCTTGAAATTGTGGTTCTGTATCAAGGTAATTGCACTTGAAGTTGCCAGTTTTAATCTTTTTAAAATCAATTTGAATTTTAAAATGGACCCTTATTACTTTTTTAATTAACAATAAGACCAGGAACATGTACTTAAAGGAATAATTCACCGAAAAAATGTTTTGCTGAAAATGTACTGACCCTCAAACCACCCAACATTGTTTTTTGCTTGTAAACAGTGCTTGATCTGTGTTTTTTCTCTCCTGATTCAGACGAGACAACGTTATGCAACATTATGTATATCTAAGCAGGAAGCAATGGTTTGAAGGTAAAACAAATGGTTTGAAGTTTCTTACAAACACGCAGCTTTTCACTTCACAAGATGTTAATTGATGGACTAGAGTCATGTGTGGATTATTGTGATGTTTTTATCAGCTGTTTGGACTCTCATTCTGATGGTACCCATTCACTGCAGAGGATACATTGGTGAGCAAGTGATGCAATGTGGAATTTCTCCAAAACTGTTCTCCAAATCTGAAGAAACTTCTGAAGAAACAAACTCATCTACATCATGGGTAGCTTGAGGGTTAATACATTTTTTGCAAATTTTAATTTCTGGGTGAACTATTCTTTAATACATGTTCCTGGTTTTATTATGAATGTTTCCACAGATAAAATGTTTGTCTGATCTTTTATTAGAATAAAATTTTTAATTCATTATTTCATATACAGTTAAGGCTGTCAAGGGAGAAACAGCTTGCAGATTTTTTTATTGATTTTCCTGCATTTTTTCTCATAGAATATACTATGGAATTATTTAAAAATACATTGGTTTACTAAAGTAAAATGGGTTTTGTTATAATTCAATGATTTTAAGATAACATACTAAATAACATAATTAAGTACATGTATCATTTTCATGCACTTTTTTGAATGATCTAGAGTCAATATCATATTGAAACAGTATCAATCGTTTAATCAGCATTTTTTTCTTCCACTTTATAGGTTATTCCCATCCTCAAATTATTAATCCACAGTTCCTGATCAATAGCAGTGCATGCATGAGCATCACAGCAAGAGGGCAATCTTTTCTGAATTTCTCTTCTGAATCTAACAGTCTAATTCTCCTCGAGATTAGCAGCGCTCTGATAAATTATGCTGTGTTATGGATACATTCCTGGTCCTTCAAGGTTATATAACATTCAGTATGCAGTAGAAGAGTGAGAGACAACTAAATTCAGGTCAGGACACAGCAGGAAGCTTTCCTTTTCATGTTTGATCCAGAGGGGTCACTTCTGCAAACTCATTAAGACAGAAATGCAAATGATCTTCTCTTTCACTATATTTCTCTTTTTTTGTAGAGAAAAGGCAATTATTCTGCCTAATTACTGTAAAAGAAAATACTAAGCAAGAGCTGTGCCTTTAACGGCCAGTGTACATAGTTTACATGTTTATGCTAAATTATGATTTCTAACAGTCTAATATCCAGTGATGATGAAATGCTTGGCTCTTAAATGATGTATAAGCAGTGTACGTTTTCCTTTGAAGTCTTGCTGAAATGTGGATAGTTGTATGTTCTTGTCCTTACGATCAGGTCAGATACCCACAAATAGGGTGAATTTGGATTTTTATTCTGACTGTTGGCTGTAACATTCAACTGTTTCGAGACAAACAGAGCTGCTTTCCCATGCAAAGAAACTTGGCTAAATTGTATTCAAATTTGCATTTAAAATGTTACCGTTATCAGTGTTCATTCATATTTATTCATTAGCCAGATACTTTCATAAGTATGTGTGTGTCCTGGAAAATAAATCAGAGAAGTAGCTTGTGATTTGTTTTTATATGTCCACATTTGATTAGGCCTACATTTTACTATTAAATACACTAATAATTTTTGGATTTAAAGTTGGAAAAATGTAATTTTTTAGATTTTAATTTCTAGGTTTCTGGTATATATATATATAAGATACATACATACATATATATATATATATATATATATACATACATACATATATATATATATATATATATATATATGCATGTATGTATAATAGTTTTTAATAGTTTTATTATAATTTTTATAATAAAATTAAGTGCAGTTCAAAAATGCATGTTTTAATCTCTGTCAGCCTTGATGTACTTCATATTCTCTAGTCATTCACACACACACACACACACACACATGCGTACATTTATTTAAAACAACAGTGCATTTTTCAAAGTACATAGTCTATAGTATTTTTTTTTTCAGTTCAATGTTTATAATCAATCTGTAGATTTGACTATACTAATTTCTAGCATGTACTGCCTTTAAAAATGGATTAGTGCTATTATTTTCTACTACTAAAATAATATTTATTTATGACTAAATAAAAAATCTTGTCAGTGAAGACACCTTCAATAATTGTCCAGAATCTGTTATTTTAAACGAATAAATGTTTTGATCCTGCTGGCTCAGAGCTATGGTATGCCTTGATGTGCTTTATATGGAGCCTTACGTTTAAATAACCATGCATTAAAATAAATCCACACGGTTTACAATAACAACACATCTGTCCTGCTATGCATAAATTTCATTTTAAAACAGAAAGGTTCGATTGTTATCCCAGGAGCCAGTCTCAGTGAGTGAATGTGCGAGTGTGTGTGTTTAATAGGCTCAGTTTTCCGCTACACTCTGGCAAGCGGCCAGTCCCGTCTCTCTCTCTCTCTCTCTCTCGAATCCATATTCGGGTTCCAAATCCAAAGCCTTTGATCTTTCTCGCTGTGTCTCCTTTACCCGGAAGAGAACCGTCGCTTTCTCTCTCAGCTGGGATGAAGGCGCGCGTGGAAATGTTGGCCCGTCTCCATCCTCACGCCATATATGGTCATACAAAGGCATGGGATGAAAGAGGCCGCCGCAGCCAGATCAAAGGCAGCCATGGCTCCGCCCACTGGCCCCACCTCCGCCTGCTTTATAAAGATCTGCCTCCTACTCCAAACTTATTCTCACGCAAGCCGCAGAAACACTTCCCAATGTTTTTCTTCCCCCTTCTTGTTTTCTGATACACCGAGGGAGGGCTCCTTGAATTTATCTGGTTTTGTACATTTGAATCTTGCAAGCAGATTTTGTAGCTGCTTACATTTATGATTTATTCATCGTAACAATTTCATAAAATTTGTTTAATATGATAATTTGACTAAAATGGTTAAATTAAAATTTGTGTTTTCATGTTTCCATTTAAATACTGCAGAAAATAAATGGATTTTCTAAAAGTACTTTAAGGGAGAAATTGTATAATTGATTTTTATGTCATTGTCACTTATTAAAATGCTTGGACATTTTTAAACAAATATGCCTCCTAAAATTTCAGGACAATATGGTTTATAATATACTTTATTTTTAATTAACTAATTTATTTATTTGAACGTTATTTTTTTTTTCTAAAGGTTACTCATATGCAATAGAAATATTTCGTAACGTATAAAATATTTTCGAGTTCAAATGTGACCTCTAAGATTAAAGTGAAATTAAGCTATTTACAAAAACGTGGTATATCAAACATTGGGTGATTAAACAATGTATGTTTTATAAATGACTAAGCATAATTACATTAAACATTTAAATTTAGATTACCTTGAGAACAAATGCATCATTCAAATCAACATCATGTATTCATTAAATCGAGCTTTATGCATGAAAATATTGACTAATAGATGACTAAGATAAAAACAACTTCCTAGATCTTTTCAAACGGAATCTCATCCTCCATTATACAGCTGCATTAAATGCGATTCATGCATTTACATTTAGCATCTTTGATGTCATCCTTTGCAGCGTAATAAAGATCAATGATAAGCCCGTAGTATAGTTTTTTTCTGTCCACATTACATTGGCATTTTAATATTAGTCTTCTTTTGTTGTTGTTGTTGTTGTTGTTGTTGTTTTTCATTTTCGTTTTTCTTTTTATTCAAATGGTTATTTATTATGATCATTTAAAAATTGTGCCTCAATTTTTGACATTGGTATTTGTCAGCTTTTTTTTTTTTCTTCCAATATAGTAGTTTATTAATTTACCAGTGAGTCAAGCGGTGCTGTTCACACTATTTATTGCTGGTGACATTTATAGAATTATTTAATTTTTAAATCACCATTAACACCATTTTTTAAAGGTGATAATCAAATTTACTTGTTCAAAAATAATTATTATATTATATTATATTATATTATATTATATTATATTATATTATATTATATTATATTATATTATATTATTATAATCGTGCCATCAACATCACCATTCCTACCTTGATTTTAATCAATTCAATTCAAAGATGGTAAATAAAACGTGGAAAGAAAAATATAAATACATAAAACATTATAAGAGGTGCAATTTTGTGCAATATTTATGGTTCCAATGGAAGTACACTGGAAACAGTTTCAACCCAATCTGGTAAGTCATGGTATTTCTAATTTTTTAAACATTAATATGAAAAGCTTGATTGGATGTTATATTAAACAATATAACCTGTTGATTCAGATGAAGCCAGTTCTGCCAACATTCATTAATATGTTCCCAAATAACTTCAGATGCGTCCTGTAAATCATCTATATTACACAGATAATGTATGATAGTGATTTCACTCCTGAAGCTCATTCTAATTGGTTAAACTGACGGTGTTACGACACTGTTTTCGTTTCCAACAGCCCCAAAATCAATCGGAGAACAGTACTGGTGTTTCCTACCTCAACATTTTCCGCTCTCTGTCCATTTGTTGGAAGAAATGTATAAAATCCCCCTTTACTTTCCTCAGGAGTGTCAGTCAATGTATGTGCGCGCTCGCGCGTGTGTGAGGTGCCAATCAAAGCGGCGGCTTCGCTTTCATCTCTACAGTCAGTCAGAGATCAGGGGGAGGAGTACAGCACTACACTCTCTCCAGCCCAACATTACTCTCAGTCTCTGCTGAGCGCATTTCTGAAGAGGGACACCTTTTTACCCAAGAAACCAACCGGGAATGACACACCGCTTCTGAACTCAAGCACTTTTTTGAGTCGGTATTTTTGAACAGTCAAAACTGCCCTGCGTTTAACTTCTAACTTTTGCTTTTAAAAACACCACAGGAGTCGTACTTTAACTTTTAAAGCACTCCGCGTCGCTATATTGGATTCTCGGGTGTTGCGCCGGTCGCGCGAAACGCTCACGCGCGTGTTTGGAGGTGAAAGTATACGGGGGTTTTCTGTTGCACGCGTTCGCTTTCCGGGCGTTTGTAGGGTGAGGAGGACTTTCAATCACCCGAGAAATGCCGCAGTTGTCAGGTGGAGGAGGCGGCGGGGACCCGGAGCTCTGCGCCACCGATGAAATGATCCCGTTCAAAGACGAGGGAGACCCGCAGAAGGAGCAGATCTTCGCGGAGATCAGCCACTCCGAGGAGGAGGGAGACTTAGCGGAGATCAAGTCATCTCTGGTCAACGAGACAGAAATCAGTCCCAACAGTAACAGTCACGACGTGAGTACTCCACGTGAAGGTCCTGTGCAATCTCCGTCAAACTTCATGTGTCCTACTGTTGGGAAGTTGGGATTTGTTTTCAAAATGCAGAGTCGTGTTGATATTTTAACCTCTGTTCTGTGAATGTGTGTGTGTGTATGTGTCTGCTGTGTGGTTTAAATGGCAGAGCTACACGTGTTAAAGTCAACAAACTCATTTAGACTCCACAGTCATTATTTAAGCGAGAAAAAGGACTAAAAGTATTTGCTTTAATCACCACAGAAAGTGTAGCTTATATTTTATTTGTTCAGGATTTTTTTTTATTTAGTCAACCAATTAACATTTTTAAACCCATAGTCGTAATTTAATTGTCAAAGAGGGCAGTGTTGATCAATATATATATATTTTTTTACGGATCACAAAAACATTAGCATTTAAATTGATTTTTATTTGAAATTCGAGATTGTATTAATTATTATATTTCAGATGATATTTGTTTAGTTAATTCAACAACGTTTAACAGTTATTAAAAATAAGGTAAATATAATTTTTGCAATGCTGCTACCTCTACTACCAATAGCAACGTTTAACTTTTTTTTGAGATTATTAATAATTATTTTGCAAAGTCTGCTAGATAATGGGTGCAATATGCACATATTTTAATATTTCTGAAACATCTTATTATGCATCTGATTGGTTTATTGTGATATTATTTTACCGTTATCCACAAAAATGCTATATGCTTTTTTTAATTAATGTATTAATATAAATATATAATATGCATTAAAATCAGCACATGCCGTTTATGGTGCAATATTGCCTGCACATTGCAATTTCACAAAAAAGGAAATTGCAAACAATTATTTAAATGAAACAAAATGGAAGTGTGTATCCATCTGAATTTTGTGAAGCAGTTGTCAGATGTGTGTGCTGGTGTAAATTCGTTTTTTGTGTTTCTCTGGTTATGTGTGTTTTTTCAATTACTACCTGGTCGTGTGAATCAAGTAAATTGAACTAAAGAATAAAAAGATGCTTTGCTTCATTAATGAAATATATTTCCTTCTGGCATCAACAGCATGCAGGATTGTAGCTTGACATGAGAAAGAACAAACTGATGGGCAAAATGTTAATTGGGAAAGCAGTGCAGATCTCTCACTCTGCTGGAAGGCACCCAGAGGGAGCTGAACTCCAAATAGAGTTTATTTCCCGGCACTTCTGATTCATAATGTTGAGCGAACGAGAATAGTAGCAAAGCCTTTCTTTTTCTTTCCTCAAGATACCGCATTTGTGGTCAGACTCCACATCAATGCATAAAAATGCAAGATATCTTTTCCTTATGGATGCTTTCTGCTAAAAATATGATAAACGCATACCTTATTTTGTCATCTTTGGTTTTAGGATTGAACATTTTTTTTTTTTTTCAGAAAGCAGGAGATGCTAGAAAATTAAAGAAATAACGTTGCACGTTAGCAATTAAGCTGTTAATATCTCTCTCCTACATTTTTGAACAGGCAGCTAGACAGTCCCAAATAACACCAGACTCTTATCATGAGAACCACAGGGACCATTCGGATGATGGTAAGTCATATGTTTTGGGAAAAAATGTGTAATATTATTGATCCTTTGATTTATTGGTGTAAATGCCTAAAACAGCATGCTTCTACAAAATCATATCATTTTCATTCACTTTTGTTAAACTATACATTTGCAAAGAAAGACATTTTTTAATATATATATATATATATATATATATATATATATATATATATATATATATATATATTCTCTTATTTTAATAAAAAGTCTTACAGTTTTAATGCGTAACAGATTTTATTTTTTTATTTTATTTGATTAATTCATTCTGATGGCTTTGTGAAGGGCATTTGTCAGCCCACAGTCTGTTTGGTGTCGACACGTAATGACACGTGTCAGGGAAGAGCCCCGTCTTCCTCTGACACGCTGCCCTCCAAACACACCGTCTGAGATGCTATTGTCAAGAGCAGCATGTTGCTGTGATGGCCCAGAGTTCATTTGATCTCTGTTTGCATCCTGGTCTTTTTTACACCGGGCAGGGTGCTGGGGTCACAGTTAAGTGACTTGATTGTCTTTTCCCCTTTGTTCTCCGCTTGCTGTGAATTAGGATGCAAATTTTCAACTAAACACTTCAGTGGCCTCAAAACGGCTCCTCTGTTTTAGATACCTTTAGGAACTGCTTGGTTTCCTTTTTAGCTTGCATTTCTTGCATTTTTAAAAAAATGTGACATTTGGTCAGAAAGTTCATTTTGATTCATTTAACTGGTGCTAAATGTTTAGTGACTGGACCGCATAAAACATTTATTAACAAAATAAATTTGAACCATGCCTTTCATTTAAACTGCATAGCATTTCATAGAGAATATATGGGAAATCTTATTAATTCAAGCTGATTTATTTTATTCTCTAACAGGTAAGCATCAAGACATGTACAGCAAGGGCCACCCGTACCCCAGTTACCCAGGATACATCATGATGACCAATATGAACAATGAACCCTACATGAACAACGGCTCTCTCTCGCCTCCCATTCCCAGAATGGTGAGTGTTATCCCGTGCTTTTCACTCCTGAGCCCTCGCTGTCCACCAGTCACATTTTTCACTTTGTTTTATCTTCCCTCGTCGTAGCGTGCAGCTCGGGTTATGATTTTAGTTTCTGATTGGCATCGTGTCTGTGTCTAATGCTGTGACCCATATCTGCTCGTACTGTCTTTAAATGTCAGCATGGCAGATAAAAAAAAATTGTATTTTGAACAGACTTGCACTCTTATGTATATAAGTTACAGATGGGGGGGGGGGCTGTTTAAAGAAAAAAAAAATGGTGGATACGCTAGCAGCTGTCCACCCTAATCCTGTTCGGTAGTTTTTGTGTGGTTAAGACTCCCTGTTTGGCAGTTGACTGGTGCCTGGAAGAGACAGCCGCTGCAGGCAGTCTGTGAGCCCTATGAGAGACAGGGCTTTCTCCGCTGAGCTCATCTCATCCATTGTTTGCACAGCTCTGAATTCAGCTCCTTTATCAGTCTGCGGCCGTGCGATTATGGTTTGGTTCCACCGCTGTGGTGACGGACGACAAACAGAAGATGATGCAGCAGTTGACCTGTAGTAGATCTAAGCATTTGGGATAAATGGTTCTGACTTTGTTAACATTTTTATTGTTTAGTTCTCTTTAAGCAGTTTTACTCAAGCATACACATTATTACAAAACAAGATGTGGTTTAGCAGTTTATTGGCAATTGAGTCAGCAGTGTAGTCACTGGAATATCTGTGTGAATCCTCTGTGATTTAAAGCCTTTGCTTGGAAGGTGAAAAAAAAAAAAAAAAAAAAAAAAAATTCATACCGATACAAAGATTTTGGGGTTGCAGAAATCATATGCAACTTACCCAAATTTTACCTTTTTTCTCTCGGTGTGCAATAAAATCCCAATCATAGCAGATCCATTTCCTTTACCTCCTCTGTCTGTTGTCTCTCTCTCTCCTTTGCGGTGGCTCAAATATTTGGACACAGTATCTCCAAGGTCTGGGATCGGTTTTCAGCGAGATCAAAGGCACACCCCCCCACCACCACCACCTTCATTCCCCTGAAGTTTGGATTGATTTCCATTGGCCATGACATTCCAGTGCCTGAACTCCCACCCAGTCATGAAGCAGACAATTTTGTAGTGGTCAGCAGATTTTTTTTATTGGGGGGGGGGGGGGGGGGTGGTATTGCTATCTGGTGAAATGCCAATAGTATGAGTACAATGTTCCCCAGCCCCCCCAACGGTAGTGGATATTGGCATCATGGTGCTTAGTGATCCATGAAAGCTTTACATGTTGCTCTTATCTGATGGACGACATCTGGAAATGGCATCCAGGGCTCCTTTGAGATGACTAACTTGGGGTCAGCAGATAATGTTTCCAGGTAAACACTGGGGCTGCATTGTCTCTGGTGCCTGTAGCTTTGAAGTTGTAATATTTTAACATTCGTATGAAATGGCGAATTGGGAATTAAGACGACCTAGGCATTTCCTCCTTTTGAAATGATTTCCCTCGCGCTGGGACGTTTCATGTAGTTCCGCTTATCTCGCCCCTTTTAATCAGTTGGAGAGAATAATGGGGTGATGGGGTCCTGGATTTCATTGAATTGTATAATCTGTTCTCCATCTCCTCTCTTTCATTTCTTTCTTGGATATTGGATTATTTAAAGTTTGAACAAAAAGTTTCATCTCACTGAAAGGTTTTTAGATGTTACATGTTTGACCTGTGACCCATAAATTATTTAAAATTTTTAAATTTTCAGAATTTTTGGATGTGAAGGCTTTTTCACACCAAATGTATGACAAAACAAATAGCTAAAAGGAAAATGAGTGGTAAACTCACACGAAGAGTAAACAAATATTTGTTATAGTCAAACGAAAACCAAATTTACCCAGGTATAATAGATCACATTTTCAATGACAACCAAATTTACTCCAGTATAGTGGTTTGTGTAAAACACTTTTTGGGTTTTACTGTAGATTTTGGATATTTGGTTGTGAAGTTGTTATCAGCAGAGTTGACTTACTCATCAAAGAATACAGACTGTATCATTGGGAAACATTGCAAATAGTATTTGTTTTATTTCAATTTTTTGTTTTGGATGAGATGTGCGTATTCATGTTCAGTGTGCAAAATTTTAAGAGAAGAGCATTTGCGAATTTAGAAATTAAAAAAAAAAAAAAGATTAAATAAAGACAAACCTCTACTGTAATACATGTGCTGGAGCTGCTGGTGGAGCAACTTCAGACTTTGTGCCTTTTCCTCCCCCATTCTGATTGGCCTCTGGCAGTGGAGCTTGGGAAGGACCGACCCAAGATACACACTCACACTCAGCCTGCTTTGATGTGGGATGTGACGGATCTCTCAGCGTGGACATGCCGTGGAATCACAAACCCTGGCTTTACCTAAAGAGATTTCACACAGCTGGATCTTCTACTCTCAATCTGTCCATTTCTGCACCATTCAAAGAAACTACATTTCCCAGCAGCCCTTGTGTGTGGTTTTTGTAATAATATTTATGAACCACATTTTTATTGCGTTTTAATAATTTTCAGTATTATTGTACTTTACATCATAATCTGCATTTCTAAACTCACCCTTATGCCTTCCTGGCACTCTTAGCACATACTTTAAACATGTATCATATCATCTTTTGATGAAGGCAAGCAAAGTGCACCACCCCCACACATGGGTGATAAGGGGCAAACAAGTAGCCGTATCATCTGCTGAGCAGGTCTGAACACCAACATGGCCTAGACCTTGCAGATTTCGGCAGCCTACAGCCCTTTTGAAGTTCACTGGTACAGACCCAGGGTTTTGGAACAGAGGGCCATTGATACTGTGTTTACATCGGCTGGTTACCACAGCCATATTGAATCCATGTGTTGGATGTACAAAGCAAAAAGTCTGGCAGTGTTATTAGGTGATTTTTAAAAAGGTTTGCCTCCATGGGGCATTTCACCCCCCCTGAAATATTGTTTTTCAAACGACCCACTGAAATTTGTTAATTGAAACGCCTTTATAATAGGAGACTCCACAAACACTGAAATTCTGGAGGGAATGTCCAAATGAAATTGCTTTTGTGTGTATTCAAGCAGTGCAGTTATGTTTATTTATCTTAGCTCTGCTAGTCCTATTTGCCTACACACACACACACATATATGCTAGATTTTTATGCATTTAGCAGATGTGATTTACCAAAAATATTCGTATTATGCAATGTCAGGTTTATTAGGCATCCATATATACCCTATATATAATACAAATTGTTATTTTTGGACAATGAGTTTTATTTCTTGACCTTTTAAGGTTCAGGTATTATGCAAACCAGAGGTAGCACCTGCTGAGATGATCATGAGGGCACACGCAAGTGAAGTGCAACGTTGTGTTTTGTCTTTGCACCACAGTTGTCATCACTTTTCCTACATGTTATGTCTCTAGGCACGACTGTGACCTCAATCACCCTCCAGTGTACTCTTTAAGCCCTGCTTTATTTTGAAAATAGCTGACGCTCTCGTCCTAGTTTTGGTTGTTTTTCTTTTGCACTTATTTATTGATGTGTTTTACTCCTTTTCATTTAATGTTTATTGCTTCATTTTGCGTATTCTCATTCCCAGTGTCGGCTGAAACTTGTTTAGTCTCGGATGACCTGAAATCCCCATGTTTTTCTCATTTTACAGCTGTTAGTTTGAGAAGCGACACTAAATGCAAGTCAGTAACCCTCTTCTATCAAATCACGCTAATTGTATAACTGTTGGCGATTGCGTAGTATCGGTAGTTCTTGTGCTGTAGCAGCGTGTAGAAACACCAAGTCGAGTGTCTTGTCAAACAGTCGTCATCTCAAGAGAAATTCTTCAGTGCATGCATGCATCTCTGAACTTCATTTGCACTGCTTTTTACTGATCAATAGAGGCTCTGTGCCACTAGGTTCACGGTTTTCATATTTTTCTGAAGCTCTTTTTTATTTGTATTTTTTTTTTATTTTGTATTTTTTGCCAGGCTGTTTGTGTGTGTGGGGGTAAAGAGCTTCACATGCTCCGTGGATCAGATGCCACTGAAATATTCATGCTCCCTGGTGTAGGAGTTTGGTAAAGGGTTTCTCTGAGTTACAGTACAAATGATGGCATGCCACCAGGCTTTATTAGCAAGGCTGTTTAATGGATGTATAGATGCAGCCTCCTTTTTCCCGTTTCTCATGTGCACTCACTCCCTCTCTTTGTGTTGCACATCAAATCATCCCTCTGCCTCCGAATTCTCAGACTCTTTCTATTTCTCATAGTCAGTCAGTCAACTCATGTTTGCAGCGGGCTGGAGGGGAGGGCTTTGCTATCAGCTCTTTTTGTGTGGTCTCGGCTATAAAAAAAACACCCTGCTCTTTGAATGTGAAAAGAGCCTGTCTTTAATTTTTGGGAAACTTATAAAAGTTTGTCGCTCCTTTCAAATTTGCCGCAGAATAGAAAACAAATGCTTCCTTTTTTCATCCCCCTTTGAACTGGCCAATTATGGAGTTGTGAAAATAAAAATCACCCTGTCAAATCTCTCTTGCTCCCACTCCTCCTTTTTTACTCCTTTCTTTATCCAGCTTTTTCATTTTAACTTTGCTATCTTTGATTTCTCTCCTTCGCTCCCTTGCTTTTGTCTTTTTTTCTGTCTTTCCTTCTCACTCATTTGTGTTGAAGGTGTGCGTTGGGGGGGTGGGATCAGTGATGTCAAAATCAAAACCGAGTGCATTAAGAAAACTAGTGAAATGCAATCCAGCTGCAATCCGACATGACGCTGGAAAAAGGGGGCTGTGGAGCAGAGAGCTGCGGCGTATTCCCAGGGCGCACAACTGCTCGCGGCCTTGGCTTTGATCTCTTCAAAGCCTTCTGCCTCCTACTAGATGAAGAGTCTTGGCTTCGTTTCGTGAGCGCTGGAGAGAGAGAGAAAAAAGGGGAGGGTGAGTGAGGGATGGTGTGGGGAATTAGAGGGGGTTGTTGTGCATAGAAACGGATGAGGATGGGGGGGTGATGCGAATGGAGATGGCAAACGTAGAAAAAAAAGTAACAAAGATACGCTGAAAGAGGGCAGCAGGAAGTTAAAGGTGTCCTTTTGCCCTATTCAGGCCAAAATCAATCAGATCATGGGAGTAATTACATGTAATTCAGCACAAGTCTCAGAGGGTTTGGTTACCTGAAGCACTCTGACCCCAGAAACGGAGCCGAGGCCGGGAAGGGAAGGGTGGGCCGGCGGAGGGAGGGAGGTGTTGAAAAGCAGGCTGCCCTGTTGCCGTCCAGCAGAGCAGAAAATGGGAGCACAATGCAGTGATTACCCTTGCAGATGTCCCCATATTTATGTCGGCGATGTTTTGGTGGCGTGGGCGGTGGAATTGTTACTGAGTTAACGAGGCCCAGCTATTGTAGTGGAGCGTGTGCCCATTTCTGCCCCCTCAGCAACCCCAACACACCCACCCCCAACCTCCAGGCTTTCCCACATTAGACTGTAACGAGGCAGCTATCCCACCCAAGGTGTCCAATTTGTGAAAAATACACTTGCTTAAGTTGATGGCAACAGAAACACATTATCCTATGGGTGGAGCTTTTCAATGACTGACAGAGCCGGGTGTCCTGCAGCCAGTGTGATTGCAAAATATAGTCTACATAAGAGGACAAATGAGATGTGCACAAAATTGCTAACATTATTTTTTATGCATGCATGTTTATAATGAATCTATTTATATAAACATCAATAATATATATATATATATATATATATATGTGTATGTATATATGTATGTGTGTGTGTATGTATGTATGTATATATATATATATATATATATATATAATCATCTCTCTCTGCTCTCTATCTATATCTATCTCTATCTCTCTCACTAATCTCTATCATTCTCTCTCCCCTCTCCTCTCCTCCTAATCTCCTCTCCTCTCCTCTCCTCTCCTCCATCGCTATTTTTTTTTGTTCCTTGGCCCGCCCTCCTGTTCTTCTGTCTTTTTCTCATCTCTCCCTTTCCTGCGCCTTTCCCCATCTGTTTCTTTTTTCCCATTTTTTCTCCCCCGTCCTTCCCCAATGTAACAACACCAACTTCATGACCAAATAAATTTCTGACAGATAAAATCAGTCGGATGCAGATATATAACTATTTTATGTATATAACATATAAAATAATTGTTGTAAATGACTTTCGTATAAAAATGTAACTAATAAAAATACATTTTATATATACATACATATATATCGAATGCATATACAAAAATGTATTTTTATTAGTTACATTTTTATACAAAAGTCATTTACAAATGACTTTTACATTTAAAATATATTAAAAAAGAAAAAATAAATACACAATATTGCTCTTTTTACTGTATTTTGAATCAAATAAATGCAGCCTTAAGGATATAAGTATTACATACTAAATATATAATATTCCATTCTTTTTGTTTTTTCACCATGTTTATAAACGTATGTTTTTGCCGATATCTGATATGCCAATATTTTTTTTAACTCATTTTGGCCGACTCATGAATGACAAAGAATAGCGTACGCAGTTTGCGTTCAGTGGATATTCTCCAAAATGATGCTATGGTGATGCGGAGAGACACAGAGGAGACAAATTGTGGAATAAAGTTATTTCTTTCTTCTATTCGCATATAAAAATTATTCTTGTCGTTTCATAATGTTGCGGTTGAACAACTGATGGCAGATGGACTATTCTGACGATGTCTCTCATACTTTTCTGGACCTTGACAGTGTAATTTACTTGCCAGTTAATGGGACAGTGACAAGCCTCCCGGTTTTCATCCAAAATATCTTAAATTGTGTTCCAAAGATGAACAAAGCTTTTATGGGTTTGGAACGACATGGGGGTAAGTGATTAATGACAAAATTTTCATTTTGGGATGGAGTATCCCTTTAATATAATTAGAAGTAGGCCAACAGTGCCCCCTCTAGATTACAAGCTGCTGCCACTGCACGTGCTATTACTGTTTACTCTATCACACACATGCTTTCACAGATTAAATGCAGCGATCCAAAACAGTCAATCTAATCATCATTCAGACAAAACTTTGCTTCAAGAATTAGCCACACTGTTAATGTGATATAATCACTAGGACACCCTGAGAACAAGTGAGTTAATGTATTCCTCTTATCGGCAAGACATATCAGCATAATTTTTCATATTGGGCCGATGCCGATATATACATTTAAAGCCAGTATCGACCGATTCCAATATCAGTTCGATAATATTGTGCTTCCCTAGTTCACGCTAAGATCACTGTTTACACAAACTACATAAACCATAACCAGTGCCCCTCATGTCAGCCTATTGTTAATAACATTTATCAGACAAATTGACTGCTCTGCTCCTTTGATCTGATCTTTCATCTCTGAGTCTGGCCTTTTGCATTACTGTTCCTGACCTCCACAGACTGTTTTTTTTCCCCCTTTCACTAATTGATTTGAACCCATGTGGAGTGTTCATTTATTACTGAAGGGCCCTTCACAAATGTATAGAGCCTCTGAAACGAGACAGCGTGTCCAAATACACTATCTTTTCTGTATTTTTAGGACATCTTCTATTATTCACCCCCTATTTTGTTGTATGATATGCTCTCTCTTTCTCAAACTCATTCTGGGTGCGGATGTGAGACCTGAGTTGAGTAGCACTTTGTTTGCTTTCCTCGGTTGTTTGATGCTGGATGATGAAACCTATAAAAATACTCCGCAAGACTGCATTTGCTCGTCTTTGCCTTTGTGCCTTATACTAACTCTTCTCAACCGCTGGTTATTAACCGCATTTGTGCCTCCCAAAGGATGTGCATAGGTAATAATAAAATGTAGTTTACTGATGCTGATGCTGGGCCTGTGAATCCTAACAGTAAAAAGTCTGGACACACTTAAATGAGTTTGTTTCTCATGATCTTAAACACTTTTGATCTGAAGCCTTATGCTGAAATGCTTAATGTTTTTGTAGATACATGTCTAGTTGATGTGAAATACCTTTGGGAAGTTATCAACCTGTGGAGCATGACATACTGTACTTCAACTAAACAGTATTTTAGAATTAGAAACTTTTGTTATTCTATTGAAGTTAGTTTTTATGACATCTTATTAATTGAAAGGCTAAGCTGTAAAAAAAATGGCATAGAAACCATTTTCATTTAGAAATTACTAGTTAATTGCACAATGACAAAAACAGTGAGTAAAACATTAAATTAACATTTTGAAATAGAAAAACTTAAATAGTTTTTTCTTGTAAAACATAAAATACTCCTTGGAATTTGCACTGTAAGTTATAAAACAATTTCTCACACCATTTAAAATGATCCAGTGAAGTCAAAAAGTAAACTTTGAAACTTAAAGAAATGGTGACCAGTTATAGGACCCAAGATTGACTCCTATACAAACAAAATCTTGATAGAGTTAAGTTATATAACAAAATATATAAAAAATTGTTGATATTACAGAAGTGTTATTTGATAGTTTTGATGATTCACTATTAATCCAAATTGTACAGGTGTGTTTGAACACTTGGTAGTGTATGTCGTGGACAAACAGGGCTTTAACCAAAGTTTTTAGTTGCATAATAGCTACGAATCATGAGTTCCTACTTGCTATTGCTAGTCAGAAAGGTAATTACAGAACAGGTGATTTCTCATTCTTGAGAGCATTTTATTGGATAAAAATTCAATAAGAGTCATCAGTATTTTTTTTTTTTTACTTTTAGAATTAAACGTGCACACAGGTGACCCCCAAATCTAAATATATTCTGTTTGGCTGTGATTTGTGTGGCACATTGTGAAGTTTCAGGATTTTGTAGCTTTTGGAAAGCTCCATCCAGGAAGCATCTGTCTCATACGTTAATGGTATAATTCATATTCCAGAAGAATACTCTAGATAGGTTTGCCTGGCATAAGCTGAGATTTATACCTGGTCTTTGATCAATATTTAGGTATCTAAGATGGCATACATCCATGGAAAATGGTGCTCAGGCTGCTTATGCATTATGGATTTAGTTTGCAATTATTGGAGCTATTTTGAGAAGTAACCTAACTGCATTGGACTGACTGACTGATTGTTTCTCAGCTTGATCTGTATCTACACAACCAAGATGTGAGGTTAGCTACGAACTCATTCTGAGATTGAACATTAATTCAAAGCTTCTTGGAAATCTGATTGTTGCAGCACATGACACCTTTATTTACACTTCTGTTTTTCCATCTGGCATTTAATGGACAATGCACCCAATCCCAACCCAAGGGTTAGGCTAATTTTCTGAATCTTCATCCAACAAAAGCCAGTTTTTTTTTTTTTTTTTTTTGGTTTGTTCCCTCCCCTATCCCATTATCTTGGAGTTAAATCACAGAGAGTCATGAAAACAAAGACCTCGTGCACGTTTGCATACTCCTCCACCGTGTCTCGCCTTGTTTGCACACAGCCCATGTTTTGTTTGCTTTAGTCAGAACAATAGTCACAAAAGTACTCCTTTAAAAGTATCAAACGGGGAGGTGTCTGTCCTGCATGTGAGCCGACTTTCAAGAGCTTGTTGAAGTGCTCCCTAGTCATGCGTGGGTTGGGAGAAGTCATTTGTTCTCCGGGGATTATTGTGCGAGTGTGTGTTTGTGTGTGTGCTTTCAGACTGAGGGTTTTCACTGGCTGATGCTAAATTGAAAAGCAGTTGTGTTGAGGTTACCTAGCTAATTCCCTAACAATGTGGGGAGGCCACATTTATATCAGAGGTTTGTGCGTAATGTGGTATTGTTCTGCCTACAAGCAAAACAGTGCGACAAAGGCTTTATGTGATTAAAAGAGTGAAGATGTAGGGTTGTTACAATTGATCCCGCGGTCTTATTGAGATGTATTCTGTCTTGAATCTGTCAGAACAGGTTTTGATTTCTTGCACCCTTTGAGAATGTTATGTTTACTTTAAAGTATCTCTGCAAATTGCACAAATAACAAGCACAGAGACAATTTCTGTGTCTTGTCTGGTTATGTTTCAAATAAATAGTAAGAAAGTGATCTCTGGAAATAACTGGAAGTTATTATTATTTTTTTTTTTTTTGTTAGTTCTTTGGAAACTGTGATGCCTCAAATCATACAGTCTTTTGAGGACATGTGTGCTGTTATTTTTTCTTAGTGATTAGATTCATTTTAAATTAATCAATATTTCATAAGCCTGTAATAAAGAGTGACCTGAGTTATATTTAGTGACCAGGATGTCATAGATACTCAGCATGCAATAACCCAGGTCACCTTAGTAAACATAGCAATGTGCTAAAATCACTGTTAGAAACTGTATCACATTCTACAGAGCTAATGGCACCAAAAGTAACTGAAAAAATAATAGTTTCCAGAGATACAGAAGACCACAGTTATCTTGAGAAACAAGCTTTATTTTCTCAATATTATTCATTATTTCCACTGTTTCATAGAAATGTTACATTTATGCCTTTCGTTGGTGCTTTTATCAAAAGTAACTTAATGTACATTTTGATTTTATGATTTCTTTCATTCAAACCCGTGACGTTTCTGGCTGTAAAGAATTTTGAATAATAATTTTGCAAATAAAGATTTTTTTGAAGTTATAAAATAATATATATTTACATTTTTACTTTTTTGTAATTATTTTACAATTACAAAATATTTTGTATTTTGCTTAAATGTTTCCTGTGTAATTCAATGTGTCGCCTGTAAATTTTTTGTAATATTTGTTAAATTTACTGTCAGTTTCTGAGTGAAAATTGTTTCTACACCATTTTTTTTTTCAATGTGTGTGAATGCTATAAGCTGCACACTTCACATTTAAACATAACAATATGCTTGTGATATAGAATTGGGTTTATTAAGACACTACACTTTTCCTTTCATTGAATTCTATTCAAATGCATGCAAATTCTGGAGCCCAAAAAACAATCAAACAATCATTCGCTCATGCAAAGAAGTTTTGTGTTCCAAACTTCAATTTTAGTTAACTGTGAGCTGCAAATGTGTACGAGGTGAAGATGCGTAACTAATAGAACATTGATATGTCTTGCTGAATTAAAAGAACATAAACTTTAAAGCTGCAGAATTGTAGGAGAATGGAGGAGGTTGTATGTTTTTGCAATTTATTTATTTGTTATTTGGGCTTTTAAAAAAAGATGCCGCAGAGCAGAACATCATAGATACTTCATGAGAAGAAATTTAGTGTGCTCAAAGTCTAGTGCATTTTAATGGAGACCTCTGTCTGTGCATGCAACTATTGACTGTTTATGACGTGTGCAGAGCAGAAAGCCACATCTTCTGCTATGTTAATTTGCTTTCAATCAGTGTAGACTTCAGTCTCTTTCCCACCCTCCCCCTGCTCCGCTTCCTCTTTTCTTCTCATCTCAATCCTTAACTCTGGGCCGTAAAGCTCAGGCTTTGTTGCTGTGAGTGTGAAACTAGGTCACTACCCGGCATCTGAAGTAGCTCCATTCACCATAGCCGCTCTGATGTTGCAGGTACAGTTTGTGAGCTCACACGTGTATGCTCTCACACGGTAACAAACACACGTGCGGCAGTGTATCACTGCTTCACTCAAACATTAACCTGAGCCTCCTGCCCTGCAGCGAGGGAGAGAGAGGGAGCGGATTGTTCCACCCCTCCATCACAAGTTCTCCCGCAGGTCTCATTCTCCCCTCGCCGCAAGTTCCTCCCAAATCCAGAGTGGCAGCCATTTATGTGCCATATACCTGTGTGAATGTGCCGGCAAAACACCGTCTGCACATGCCAGACAAATCCCACCTCTTCAAACGCCTGCTTAAAAATGACTCTGAAACTTGACATATCTCTCTCTCTCTCTTTTCTCCTGCTGCTCCATTTTTATTTTTGTAGTAGAAGAAATTCATTTTTATATATATTTTGAGGGGGAAAAAAAGATAGTCCCGATCACCCAAGATTATAGGTTGTTTTTGGTAATTGCTTTGCATGTGCTAAAGTATTCTGAGCTATTCTAAATATATAAATAAATAAATGTTATTATTTTTATTTTTATATATTATTTATTTTAAAGGATTACAGTTATATTTAAATGCATTTAAAGGTGTTATTTTAATAAAATAAAAATGAAAACAAAACATTTATTTATATATATTAATAATACAGTTTATATTATTATTATTATTATTTATTATACATTAAAATAATATTTAAAATAACTAGATGTATTTTACATCTTTATTTTAATAAAGTAAAAAAGATTAAATAAACCAAGATTTTAAAATAAAATGTATTCAATCTTTTAATTTGATATTTATTCAAATAAACTTGTTTTTAAATAAAAATGCATTTATATTTATTTTATTTCAATTAAAAATATTTACTTATTTTAATTTTATGTTATAAGTTTAGTTGCTTTCTGCAGTTTTATCATTATCAATAAAAATTCTGATCTGATCGCTGCGTGTGGTATTATTAATGTCTGTAGCACCAATGGTGCTGGACAAGTTATGTGCTAATACTGTTCAAACCTTAGTGATTTGAACAGTAGCCTTAGAAAGCGCACGTTTGCAAGAAAATTGCAGTCCTTTTATTTGTGCTTTGCTTTTGAGCTGCTGCTTTTCTGTTGTTTGTTATGGTAGCACTAGTATGCAATTGGCCAGTTTGATTATGTTGGAGAATCGGCCTTCCATAAATAACCAAGTGAGAGCGAGAGCTGGCTCAGTATGAAAGCAAGGAATAAACAAGTGTTCATTCATATGCTTTCTGCACTTCCAACAAGGTTGTGAGGATCACGGATGCATGTGTTTGGCATGTAGACGGCGGGCTGGCTTTAAAGTTTAATGTATGTGACTGTGTGTTTGTGTCAGAATGCATGCTAATGGCACGTTGTCTGTGTGTTGGTCAGTGGACGCCCCGCTGACCGCTCCACTCCAGTGGAATGTTTGACCTTTCAGTGGCGCTTTGAAGTGACCAGGTCCTGCTGTGAGAATGAGCCCTGCATAAGCCACAAGGTGAACGTGCAGCGTGATGTTGAGAAACCCAGCCAAACCTTTATATAACCTCCATACAATGCACAACTGTGACACAGTCACTTCACAACCAATCAGCAATGTCTGTATATTTCTATTGTAAAAGTGCAGTCTGTCGATTGTTATCAGAAGCTACACTCAACCCTTTTCACTTTTCAGTTAATCCTGTGTTGTCTGTTATGAAGCATCCTTGTTGCCTTATTGTCTTGATAAATATTGTATTTTAGTCTCAGCAAGCTTTAAATTCCTCATCCGTGGATCGCCTCAGGTTGGCGCACTTCCAGCACTTATGTATCACATTTGTGTTTGTTTTATGGTTCACATCTGTCAGAATGCAGCGCTGCATATGCCGGTGATGTGGTTTTCTGGGACATAAATGGGAGAGATGTTTGATGTTCTTGCCTTTTGCAGATGACAGCTGGGGCACTGCTGTCAAATTTCTTAATGCCATACTTTGAACTTAAGCTAGCACATGAATCAAAGCTGGTAAGGCTAAATAAGAATAATAATAATAATAATTATTATTATTATTATTACTATTGGAAATGATTCTGTTCATAAAATAAACAATTATTAATAACATCAATATTTATTTTGTAGAATACCTATTTATATTTTTTTATTATTTTTATTTTATATATTTTATAAAAAATATTATTAATAAAAAACATATATAACAAAAGGAAATAACATGGTTTCCTATTAATTTGTTTTTTTATTAATTTATTCATATTGATTCATTCATAATAATAACAATAATAAGTTAATTTGTTTTATTGAGATAATTCTGCTCTTATCATGGTACCAACTATTTTGTAAAGTGTCTTTTTTTATTTATCTTATGTAAAAATACAAAAGGAGATTAAATGTTTTTCTATTATTTATTTATATTGCTTTATTTATTTTGATTTTTTTTCAGTACTACAACACTCATAATGTGATTTTTTTTTTTTTTTTTTTTTTTTTTAAGTTTTTATTTCATTTATTTTTTTGTGAGATTTGTAGGTGTAATTGCCAGTGTTCATCCCTGAGAATGATTAAAATAAGGTCTCTCTTTCACGCATTCTCTTGCTCTCTCTCTCTTTCTTTTAAAGCCTTTAGGGCAGGCTTTCCTCCATTCGTTCCCCTTTCCTCTACCTCTTGCTCTCTCCATCCACCCTTCACTTCCACCTCTTGTTTGTATCGTTACCTTGGGCATGTGGCATGTGCCATGAGAGCGCTTCATTAATTGGGTTTGGTTACATTAAGCCCCAGAGCTAACAGGCCGCCCTGCCAATATCACATTCCATTTATAACCTGCCGCTCTAGACTGGGGGCCTCTCTTTATTTAGGCAGCTCAGTACTGGGGTTGCTCACTTACTGGGGCTTTAAAGGGGCCAATATATCGAACTGAGTGGGCACTGTGTGTGTGTGTGTGCGTGTGCGTGTGCGTGTGTGTGCGTGTGCGTGTGTGTGTGTGTGTGTGTGTGTGTATTCATCTTTGTTGTTTAAAGGTCATGCATTCCTACCAATGGGATGAGAGCATGAATGTGAGTATGAACACCTGGCTGTGTGTGTGGGCGAAAACTCTTTTGGCTGATAGTACAGGGTGTGTTTCTATTCAGAACCGGACTGTCTTTTGTGAAGTGTTTCAACAGTCCAAAGCTTAAAGCAAATCACAACAATATGTAGTTTTTGTTGTTGTTGTTGTTGTTGTTGTTGTTGTTTACTCTGATTTTCTTGTACAGTGCTTTAAAGGAATTTTTGGGGCTAAATATAGGATATCTTTGTGTCAGTTTACAGCAGAAGATAATTCCTAAACTAATTTTATAATATTGATAATTCAATCATTTTAAACTCAGTCTTCAATTATTTTATTACTTTTTCATTTCACTTATTTATTTCTTGATTTACTCTGACTCTATAAACTCTTGCAATTAAAAGTTAGCCGCCTTTCTCGTACAGTGCTTTTAAAGGAATTTACAATGTTGAATATGTTACCTTTGAGCGAATGTCAGCTTACTGTGAAAAATAATTTCAACTCATTCCTCTTATTATCACTATTACAAATACACACTGTTTCCAAAATAGCCATAAGACTTAAACATAGTGCTGACATAGACTAGATGAGACAAAGAAATATGATAGAATCACTTACTGGTCCTTACCTGTTCACAGTTATATGCAATATTTCAACTATTGCTTTATAAAAACAAATAATTAATTGAAAATTCTGTGGTAATTATGCTAAAAATGCTTAGTGTGGAGTATTGAACGGAGAACAATCTGACTTGTTTGAACCTACCTGCCCATGCATCTTTAATATGCTTTTATTCATTTGCGGGCATCTCTCTCTCTCTCTCTCTCTCTCTCTCTCTCTCATAGGTAAACAGTATGAATGGATTTCACCTAGATTTGTAGCTGTATGGCAATCTGTCGTTGTCACTTAAGTTGCCAACTCTTTAAATGTTTGCAAAACTCTTTCACACAGCCCCTTTATTGTAGCCGCTGGCATGAGGAGTCCTCATTGCATATAAATTACAGTAGAGAGAAGCGATTATTATAAACCACCCCCCTCCCCAACACCACGGAAATGAGATAATTGAGTGGAGGACAAAGGGCTGGTGGTGCGAATAAAATGCTTGTTGGGAACATTGGCAGTGTTTTGGGCAACAAAGGGTGATTGGAAAAGTGCACTTCTACCTACATTTTTGCAAAACTCCAAAATTTTGTCTGTACATACAATTTACTACAGTTTTCATTGGGAATAAACACTAGTGGCAATAAAATACCAACAACTTTTATTCCTTTTCACACACATCATGATTACAGGTGAGATTATTTTAGAATGATTCCTTACACAATACTGTTATAACCTCAGAACCCTTTTGCAATCGTGCATGATTTGTAAACAAATATATGTATATATGTGGCTTTTCTGATGTAGTAAACTTGCTCGTTAGCACACCTGGTATGACACTGCATTTGCAACACAAAATGTTCAGGTGTGAATCTTCTAACACGATAAAGGGTTTAGCTTTTAAGCACCACTCATCATTTCATTTCTGAACTGCTGCAATACATACAACAACCAATGTAATGAAATGTAGCCATATTCACATAAATCAATTTCAGATAAAATGCTTTTAGTGCCACTCACTGGACATTTCACCTTTAAAGTAGAACTTTCTGCAAAATGATATTACATGCAAGAAGCAACGTAATATAATTTTGCAGAAATGTCGCCACAAGCACGTTTTTTTTTTTTCCAATGAGCCTGGGTTGGTTTTGGGAAGGAAAGCAGAGGGCACTTGGATAACAGAGTTGGTTTTAGGTTAGGAAAGTCATGTCTGGATGGGAAAACTCTTTCTGGGAAAATTCAGAAAAGGGTTACTAGCTGTAAATTAGTCTTCAGCGTTTCGTGCTGATTGGTTGAAGTTGCAAGCTTTCATGGAGAGGTTGTTGAACTGAACAATGTCCATTTTGTCTCCCAACTCCCAATTTTGCTATTTCATGAACTCTAGCTTTTCCCTCTTTCCTCTGGATTTTCTGCAGGACCTCAGCCAGCTTGAGTTCTGCACAATGAAATTTCTTTTAAAACCACATCTGAGGGGTTCTAGAGGCAGGCTTGGCCAGACCTGCTTATAAAATCCTAAATGGACATGCTTCTTTTCAATCGGCACCGCCTCTCTGCAAATATGAATAGAAGGACCTAAGCCTATTATTTTTCTTCATAATAAAAGAGAGAACGGGGGAGGTAAGTCCATGCTATATCCTGCCACCCTGGCCTGTGAAAACTCTGAGAGATCCTTGGGGATAAATTGCCATGGCACCATCCGACCCGGGTTCCTGTGGTCAGCTGCGGTGTCCGGCCACTTCCTGGTCGGGTTGTGTGAAAGTGCTTTTAATTTAATAGGTCATTGAGCCGGGTTGGGAACTGGGTGGCGCAGCCCGTGATCTCAAACCACCTGGAAGGATTTGAATGGCCTTGAGTGGCGGTGAATCACCCTGCGTGTCTTTTATTTAAGACCACGGAAAGCTAAAAGCACCAAACCCTCTCTTAGTTTATTAAAGGCAACCACATTTTTGGAAAGCTGAATGTATTTTAAATTTGACATTTTATTTATTTTGCCTTCTTTCTGGAAAAGTGGATGCTTTTTGAGGTTGTGCCTCGGGGACCCCCATGCAAATTGGCACAGCAGTTTCGAGGTTCCCTGCTGGAATTTTATCTTCATGCAATGCGCCAAGATGGCAGTTTATTAAGAAGTTGAGAGAAATGGGCTCTGACAGCTGCGACTGAGAGGACCTAAAAGAGGCCCCGATCGAATAAGGTGGAACGCAAAGTGCCAACTCCCACTTTTCATGGCTGCTGTAAGTCGAGGACCCCGTACTGACATACTGGAGAGTCGTGGTGTCTTTTGTACGATGCTTGCGTGGACTCCTTAACTCAAACTGTTTTAGGTTTTTCCTCTATTCCTTTGTATCTCTTTTTCTCCTTTACTCTGAGACAGAGACTAGGGGCTTAAATGAAAAATATGCCTGCCTCTTATCTCTCTCCCAGAGGAAAAGCCAATAAGAGCTGAGAGGCGTAAAATGAAGAGAGGGTTAGGATGCTATCATGCAGTCTTCCAGTGAGGGCCTTTTTCAGTAGCTACTGCCCTCCAGTCACATTAGTAATGAGGCAGAGTCAGGGATAAGGTTTCCTTAAGGTAGGATAAGACCCTTTTAAAAACTACTCGTCCAGATTAGCCATCACCTCTGACCAAGAATTGAACCGTATTTAAACCACATACTGGACTGAACTATTTATAGCCTAATTTATTTTTTAAAAAGGTATTTTTTTGCTTTTTAAAACATCAAAGCAGATGTATTATTATTGTTTTTTATTTATTAAGTTTTTTTTTTCTGTACAACATTAAAAACTATTCTATTCTATTCTATTCTATTCTATTCTATTCTATTCTATTGCCTGGTTTCATGTTAAGCATGTTATTTCACTTGGTAATCACTATATCTTAGCATACAAATAATCATCAGCTTTAGATGTCGGTCAACATTTCTGTGGCACAGAATCTGACCCATCATAATTCTTGTCAGTCTGGCTCATGAAAATTAATTATGTACATAACATTCACCCATTACCAATTGCGAGTTTGTGCACTTGACTGCTGATGGGACCGGTTGGCAGAGACTTGTTCTTGGTCTCAAAACGGATATTTCAGCTGGATGCAATTTGTTTTCTTTGCACTGAAGTAAAGCAAAGTTTTTAAAATAATATGTTTAAGTTAATATTACCCAAAAAGCAGGGTGGGATAACCTTTAGAAAGTGCTTAATTATTATGGCTGCTACACCCCTACTGGGTTTTGCCAAATACAACATGTTCCTGGATCAACATCCTTGTTGGTCTTGGAACAACATTCCCAGCATACTTTAGGGATTCGCTTAGGGCTTGGGGTTTGAATAACATTATCAACCTAACATTTGCTTTGGTTTTATAGGGTTTGGGTTAGGGATGGGGTTAGGACTGTGTTTTTCAAAGGATCCAGGAGCTTGTCCTACATCTGTTATTTTCGAAAGCATTTAGTAATACAGAAATTTACAATTATGTAGCATCAGCTTACACTCAAGAATTCCAAAAATGCATTGGAAAATGTAGGCGTTTCTGATGTGTTTGGAACTCCAAGTGTTGTTGAAAGTTATCAAAGCTCAGATCTTTCCAGAGAATGCCATTCATATCATTGGCCCCCCTCTCGGCTTCTGTCCTGTGTCTGGGAGACTCCAAAATTACACCCCCTCCTAAGCACACATGCACACACTCCTCCCGCCCCGTGGTTTTACAGCAGTACGTCTGCCGAGGAAATGGCACCCTACACCTGCCTCTCTGGCCAATTAGCTGGTCGGAAACAGCAACCTTTGCTCCCAAATTAGGACAAACCGCTCGTTCATGCCTGTGGGAGTTTTGCCTGTGGCATGGGTGGGCCACTTCTTACCCGTCTCGCCTCTCTCGCAAGTTCTGCAGGTTTAACATTCAATACAGCTTAACCTTAGGAACAGCATACAATCAATAACTGTTTTTTGCACTTTTCTCTCTAAGTGAGTTCTTTGTTTTTGCATTTAGATGGATTTCATAGGACATTTTAATCTTTTTTTTATTATTATTATTATTATGGTTTGATCATAAGCTGCCTAAGTCCTCCTGGGAATTTCCCACTCAGTGAACAAATGTAATGTGTTTTCAAGTGACTTTGGTCAGAATAAATCAGATTTATTAGGTAATTTTATTTTTTCTCTCGTTTTGCTCGTCCTAACAAATATAGAAAACTTTTTAAAGCTAGTGCAACTAAATGAAGGGCAAAGGATGTGCATTGAATGTGTTATTTCATTGTTCTCATTCTACCGCACTGTTCAATGGTAAATAGGTTTTCTCCTCGTAAACATTTCTGGCAAGCTTTATTGCTGTTTTCATCAAAGCTACACCAGTGTTATTTTAGTATCAGAGATATTATTGTAGTTTTATGAAGATTTTGAATTAGTTTTTATTTTTTATATTTATAGTTTTCATATTCATAGCTTTTAATAATTTTAATTTTAATAATAAATATATTTTTTTATTTCAGTTTTAGTTTTAGTACATCAAGTTAAACTAATTGAAAATTAGATGCTACAACTTTTGTTTTAATTTATTTAACTTGAAGTAATGATTTTTATTTTATTTATTTTTTTCATGGTTTTAACACTAGTTTCAGTTTTGCACATATCTCATAAATACACAATTTTAGACATAAGACAGAAACAGATAATCTGTAGGCCAGGTAAAGGAGAAGCTCACCAATTATCTGAAAAATTGCTACATGTTCTTGAACACTGTGTACTTGATGTGCTTTTGTGGTGTGCTGAGCATTGCTTTGTGAGTCAGCTCAGATCTGTGTGTGTGTGTGTGTGTGTCGAGTCCGCTGCTGACGTGATTAACCCTGCTTAGTTCCACCGCAGACGGTCGGGGCTCTGTAATGAACTCCCTTATTCACTGGCTAATGATTCCCTTTGATCTTCAGCCCCGAGACCTCTGGTCTGCCTCTGCCCTGTGGCGTTCCCTCCCTCCCTCCCTGTTTCTCATTCTCTCCTCCTCTAACCCACACTCTGTCTCTCCCAACCCCCTTTCTGTATTCATTCGTTTCTGCCCCGAAATACTGCAGTACACAATCCACATATCATCATTGGTGAGGTGCTCAACTTTGGTGGCTCATTGCCCATTTGTTCTTAGTCTGAATGCCTTGGTCACATGTGAAGTTGTTACTATATCAGTTTTTCCCTCTGTGTTTTGCAGTCAAATAAGGTGCCAGTGGTCCAGCCGTCTCATGCCGTTCACCCCCTCACCCCTCTGATCACATACAGCGACGAGCACTTCAACCCCGGCCCACACTCGGGACATCACCCACAGGACATCAACTCCAAGCAAGGTAAACCCATTCAAACTGCACAAATACCCTACAGTTCATTGAAAACTATTAAAGTCATTCAAAACCACAATTTAGAACTAGGACTTAAAGACAGAAAACAGATAGTCTCGCCTCCAATCACGTCTGATTTTCAGTAAAATCAGTGTACAAAGTGAAATACTTTTAGTTGAGACTGTACATTAAGTTAGGATAAGTAATTTAACATAAAAATGGCATCACCTTTAACTAAAAGTATTTGAAATGCATTTAATGTATTTTGGCATTGAGTAAAACAGAATATTCAGTTGGGAATTATGTAGAGTTATGTAGATTTTATTCTTTTGGGATTTGACTGAATTGAAATGTAGGCTCTGAAAATATTGGTTAAGATTTTTTCTTTTTATAAAAAGTAATATTCATTTATTATCTTTTTGGTTACATCCACGGAAAAGAGAAGGTTTTGGATAGGCAAAGAAAGCTATTATTATTATTATTTATAATTTTATAAATATTCTAAAAACAAAGGGAAACCAGATACAATATGAGTCAAAATGTATTCAATTTTATTTTGTCCCATAAGGGGCATTTTAATTTTTTTTTTTTTTACCAAAAATTGAAAAATCTGTAATTTTACTACACCCTCATGTCTTTCCAAACCGGTATGACTTTCTTCTGTGAAACATAATATAATATTTTGAGAAATGTCAGTGTTTTTTTTGTCAGTACAATGGAAGTCAATGGTGACCAAAAGTGGATGGTTACCAACATTCTCCAAAATATATTATTTTGTGTTCCACAGAAGAAATAAATGCTGGATTCGATAGTCATGAGGCTGACAGAATATTTATTTTGGGTGAACTTTTCCTTTAAGTCTGTTTCTGTGTGTTGTAATGCTATTTCCTGGTGTTTGAAGCACTCTTTCTCTATTATCACTGATCTAAAGCGACATTAACTTCATAAGCTAACAGCTTATTCTCACTAGAATCCTCTTTCCCCCAAGTCAGTGTAAAGAAGCGGGGTTAAAGTTTAAAAAGGGTTGGAGAGATTTTTGGCCGGCATTGTTGCACGCGAACCCAACTCCATATGTGCTCCCTCTAGTTAAAGCTCACCTCTGTGGCGACCGGTGAGGGAGAGGGCAGGCAGGATGTGATGAAGTGGAGAGCTATAAATAGCCTGAATGAGGCCACACGCCACGAGCAGATTGGCCAGTGATCCGAAACTTGCTCTGTTTTCACATACAAACACAAACATGGAGTCACATATTCATCAGACATAATACACTGAGGGTGGAATTGAAAATAATACAATACAATACACTTACATAAAGAAAATGTGAGAGATTAGCCTTTTCAAGAAGTTTTTCTGGAATATATGTGCAGTGTTTCATGATTTAATTCTTTCATTTAGCACAGAAAGTCGACATTAAATCAAAATAGACCCTATTTACCACTTAAATACACATTCCTGATTCTACCGTGCCAAGTGTTTATCTTAAAATCTTTCATCAAACTCTGCCTCTTGAATGATTTTCATTTTCCGCTGATGTCACCTAGGCTGCGCAGGAGGAGAAAATGATGTTAGCCAGTAGTTAACACAGTAATTCAATGCCCTTTTTAGACCTTAACTGTAACACAATTTGAGCTCCATGTGAAACAATGGAGAGAAAAATGATGAGTTGGAGATGCAGGGGTTGTTTTTAAACTGCATTTTCTTGCTGTGTGTGTGTGTATATCACTATGGCTTTTTTGTCATACATGGATGCCCCTTTGACAGTTTAATTTAGCACTAGAGCCTTACTTCACTTTTTCCCTCCTTGATTTAAGTCTTTATACACAAACACAGTCTTGACCTTGGTGCAAATGTGTGTATGTGTGAGCGTATATGCGTGTGTTTGGAGTGAAGTTGAGAAGCTTAGTACTGTTGGCCAACTGACATCCATAAGCAGCGTGAATCATATCAGCAGGGCTTTATTAGAACAGCGCAAAGGCATTCCTAATTATCCCATGATCCGCTTATGCACCGCTCCGGACCGTAGGGCCCAACTGTGCAGCACACATTGATGCCACACTGCTGCTCTCCAGATGTGTCTATCTCACACGCCAATGTCGTTTTCTCATCCACTATTTTTATCCTGAAGCAGGTATGCCCAGGCATCATCCTGGACCGGACATTCCCAATTTCTACTCCCTTTCCCCTGGGGGAGTTGGACAGATGACCCCTCCTCTGGGATGGTGAGTGCACACATGGCCAAATGGTTACAATTAAGTGAACGTTTTTTTGTCGACAACTGTGAAACGAATGGTTTTGAGTGCTCGTCAGCAGATCAGGTTGTATTAGAGCTATTTGTGTAAAGTTGAGACAATAAAATTAACTACATCAATTTTTTATTTATTTTTATATATTATTATTATTTCTTAGTGAAGACGTATTGGATGGTGGCCCGTTATTTATGATTAGGGCATGCAATCCAGAGGAATATTTGATCTGGTTTCATTTCGTGAGATGAGATGAGATGAGATGAGCATGAATCTTCATAAGGTTAAGATACAATGGCTAAGAATTTGGATAGTGAGTGACCCATTAACCCACACACATTGTTTCGCTATCAGGTTCTCTCATCACATGGTACCAGGCCCTCCTGGACCCCATGCCACGGGAATCCCCCATCCCGCCATTGTCAACCCACAGGTGAAACATGAACCACAGCACGACACAGACCTGATGCACATGTGAGTATCCCATTTAGGAAGCTGCTAGCTTTCTACAGCATGCTAAAAATACAATCTATGCATTTATGTTCCCTGCTAGCACATATATTTACACTGCTTTCATTACTGGCCAATATTAATATACATATATATTGACCAGTAATGTCTTTAATTACTTTCAATTAATTAGTAATGGCTAATATGAGATATATGGGCTGATATTGTATTTTTATTCGTACTTATTTCCTAATTATCAATTGTTTTAATAAAACTGATAAATCTTTAGTAAATCTCAAAATGAATATCAATTTTTCATACTGTACACTATAATGTTTTGAACTCCCTTGTAACATTTAAACTAGGCATTAAATGAAAATTAATTCTATACTATAGATCTTATCACAAACATTTTTTTTATTTTAATTTACAATTTTTTGACCTCATAAAGTTTAATTAAAATATCATAACTGGACTTTCCGCTGAACATGACCCTTCTCTTTGGTGACACATGCAGGGCTCATCGCGATTTTAGTTTTTATGTTTTATTTTTAATTTATTCAGACATATGTATAGAAATGTATTATTGGCCATTTATCAGTTATTTTTATTACTGGATTTTATTATTTTATTATTTATTTCTGATTTTGACCAGCTGTGCAATTGGCTTGAGGTATCAGGTCGAGGTCACCAATGGGAGCGAAATGCTGGGAGTTGTAGGGCTTGAGAGTCATAGAGTTGGAGGGAATATGAAGGTTTGGTTGCCATTACTGGTGAAGTAATCTCTTTGCATGAAAGCACCCAACTGGACATAATTAAAAGCCGCTGCTAGCTTTTCGGCACTGGCTCCCAGATTGTTCTCTCATACAGCCTTCCGATTGGCGGCTGGAATCAGACATTTGGCACTCTCACACTCCATGGCGTCGCTGTGGCAGCTGCTTTCACACCACCCCCTGAGCATTTTTCCCCTTTGTATTTCCCTATATCACTTAATAATTCTTCCCCGTCTTTTTTTAACTCTTTCCTACTCCTGTTTCTCCAGGAAATCTCAGCACGAGCAGAGAAAAGAGCAGGAGCCCAAAAGACCTCACATTAAGAAACCCCTTAACGCTTTCATGCTGTATATGAAAGAGATGCGCGCCAATGTGGTGGCTGAATGCACGCTGAAGGAGAGCGCCGCAATCAATCAGATCCTCGGGCGAAGGGTACGTATCTGATTCACGGGTCACTCACGCCATGAGATCTCCTTCACAAAAGGGTCTATTGTAATTAGCACTTCTGTCTAACTCAATTTTACAAGTACACACAAGCTGACAACTCAGAAATTCAGGCAGGTAGCATCTTTAACTCCATCGTTCCTCCATTTGAATTGGAAAAAGAAGAACTGTTAAACATATTTAATGCTTTAACCAAAGCCTCTGCGGTTTGAGGCGGCTAGCCACAGCAAAGGACCATTTTGCGGCAGTGTGGGGTAATTGCACCCTGACATGGTTTGAAGTAAAGCGCCGCTAAATTGGAACCAGTGTTTTGATATGAAATCAAAGTTTCGTGGGTTTTTTTTTTTCCTCTCTCATCGCTGCATATGTTAATCTCTTCATCATGTTCCATTCCACCCACAGGCACACGTGCACATGCACTCACACACATTTACATGCACACACACACACATGCAACATTTGAGAGTTAACAAGGATTTTTAGCCAAATGCCAGCACGCGTCTTATTGGAAGGAACTTTAAAGTGCATGTCAGTAATTGACTACTTCCCCCCCCTCTCTCTCTCTCTAATCTCCCTCTGCACCGAACAGTGGCATGCTTTATCTCGAGAAGAGCAAGCTAAGTATTACGAATTAGCCCGCAAGGAACGGCAGCTCCATATGCAGCTTTACCCGGGATGGTCTGCCAGAGACAATTATGTAAGTGTCCACACTAACACACTGCCTGAGAGTGAGAGTTGTATCATGTGTTGATTGCATGAAAGTAAATACAATGCTTGTCTTTTAAAGTGAAAGTATATGCATATTCACTACTGTAGAGGACATGATTCACAAGACTTTGTTTGCTTAGTAGATCAAATGTTGTAAAAGAGGTTGTTCTGTCAGGAAAGTCTAAAGACCTATTCAAGTATGAAGGGACTGAATGATACTGCAACATATTAACTGTTATAGAACAAAATAATCAAAATTTCTCAGATACCTGAATCAAATTTCAGTTCACCCAAAATTCTGTCGTTATTTGCTCACTCTCCACTTGTTCCAGACCTGTATAAGTTTCTCTCTCTGTTGAACACAAAAGTAAGATACTTTGAAGAATGTAGGGAACCGAACAGTTGACGGTAGCCATTGACTTTCATAGTATTTTATTTTTCCATTCTATGGAAGTCAATGGCTACCGTCATGTGTTTAGTTACCAACTAAGTAAATGCTGACAAAATTTTGGGATGAACTATCCCTTTAATTAACAATTTGTTGTATTTGTTCATTTAAAAAATACATTGGACTTTATTCATGAAACATAAGCAGCACAAATTTGAGTAAATTGCTCATAAAAACTTGAACCGTTGCATTGAATGTAACTGTTTGCACACAGTTTGTTGATTTACAGAATTTATTTTGCTTGGGTTTCATAAATGGGTTTCCGAAACACAAACAGACTGAATTTCTGTAAATTGTTTCTAAAAAACTTTCTTGTGTAAGTTGCTTTACTATGGTGTTATGACTGATTTACATGAATTTATTCTGATCAAGTTTCATAAATGTGCATGAGAAACCAGAGCAGAATGAATTTGTGTAAACTCTCCATGAAAACATTCTTGCAGAAATTGTTGCATTGTACCAATTTACGCACTGATTAATAAAACAAAAGTGGAACAAATTTGTGTAAATTTTTGGTACAAATGCTTCTTTGTAAATTCCATCAGATGTGACATTTCATAAGAATGATTTGATGAACCACTTACTTGATTTGTTCTGCTTGTTTCATAAATGAGGCTCAGAAACATGAACAAATTTCTGTATAACAAGAAATTGTTTGTAAAAATGTTCTTATGTAAATTGTGTTAAATGCAGTCATCACTGCAATGTTTTTTATTAAATTACTATTAAAGTTATTTTTTTTTAATTTCTGTTCTGGTTACGGTACATGAATATCAATGACATTTTATTATAAGCATTTTATTGTGCCAAAAAAATTGGACATGATGTGAATGGCCATTAAAGCTTCTACTGTTTTCATGAGTAACTGCCTTCAGAGTGTTGCTCCTAAGCTCTCTCAGCTGTCTCACACTAAACCTCATTAAGAAAAAGGTTTTCCAGAAGAGACATATTGGTAACCATTTACTCAATATTATTAAATTGATACAATTATTCCTTTGGTTTATACAAATATGGCAGATATCAAGGCAGTTAGCTTGTAGAATTCACATCTCAAATATATGTTGTGATGACAACTTTGGACGCCTAAGTTTCTACCGGCATAAATCTCACTCAATATGAAGTGCCCAGGATGTGATGCTAAGACTAAAACCTGGCTTTCACACTAATCACCAAATGGAAAGGCAACAGGGCTAAAAAGAAACACTTCAAAGACAGTTGAACTTTCATCTCCACTTATATATTAGTGGTGGGAGCACACTTGTATTTATTAGTGCTAAGACATTTCTACTGCTCTGGGCTTCTTGGTTCTGTCAGCCAGGGCTAGAATACACAGATTAGTGACTGAATAAGTGGATTATCAGACTTTACAGCAGGCAAGCAAAGCGTGGTTCATATTGGACTGCAAAATGACAGTGCGGCGCTATCTATACCTATAGTCATCCTGCCAGGGGATTTTCGGTAAGCTACCAATCCTAAAGCAGTCCAGACTTCTCACTCTAGAGGAGTGTTTGTCATGTCAATTGGAGCTCGGGCAGATGTTTTATTCTTGTTTAACTTTCTGATTGGTGATTAGACCATGCAATCCAGAAGAATTAGAGTACAGGAGCTTTATTAGGGCCCGAGCCAATGGGCGCAGGGCCCTCTTGTTTTTCTAAGGATTATTATTATTATTTTTTTTTTTATTTTTCTTTCGACTAAACGGGGCTTTTTGGGGGCCTTAAAGTGCTCAAAAACTCTTGAAAATTGGCACACACATTGGAATCTGCGGTCATTAGGACGCCGCAGAGACTTGGCCCCCGGCGTGGCACAGGGACTCTACGGCGCCCCCTGGAACACAGTCAGAAATCTTGAACCATAGCGCACACAAACTTGCATGTATTTATATGAAACTCTGTACACTTATAGATCTCATTGAGCCGAACAACTTTTGCACTCTATGTCATAGGCTCCGCCCAACAGGAAGTCAGCTATTCAGGGTTGTTTAAAAAGTGCATGCTCTGGAATTTGATATACTCCTCTGAGGATTTCCACCCATTCGCCACAAAACTCGGTGAACATGATCTCAAGACATTGGGGATGAAAAATTGCCAGGGGATTTTTGATATCTCGAACGGTTTGCTCGTGGTGAGGGGTTGAAAATAGGGCGAGAAATGAGAAACAGGAAGTGCCTAATAACATCCACATATTTTAATCAAACTTCAGGGGTTTGTTCGTTGTATGATGCCGATCGCATAGATATCACTATTAGGAGCCAAAGTTATAGCGCCACCAACTGGCAGCAGGAAATGTGTCATTTTCAAAATGCTTTGAATTCAGCATCTTTTTTTTACTCGATTTGCTTCAAACTTCATCAGAATAATGACAAAACACGGACGATGTAAATATGTTGTGGGGATATTGATATCTAATATCGTGTTGCCATGGCAACGTGTCAATCTTGAATATTCTGTTCTGGTGATTTTGAGGCAGATAACATGCTCAGAATAACATGAAACACAAAACATATATCAGAATTAATGATAGATATACAATGGCAAAAGATCATAATAGGGCGTGGAGGGGGCACTCTATAGCGCCATCTTTTGTCAAAAGTGGGGGGCTTAGTTTTAGCTACAGACACCAAACTCAGTACATAAATTGTTCTTATCAAGACAGACAACTTTCTAATTCACAGTTATCAGCTACGACCAACAGGAAGTTGGCTATTTTGGTTTAAATGTGGATTTTTGGAAAAATATTGCTGTGAATTAATGCATACTCCTCAGAGGAAAATTACACTATACACACCAAACTTTTTCTACATGATGCCAAAACACTGAGGAACTTAAATTGTGAATGGATTTTGGATAGCTTGAACGGTTTTGCCGTGGTGATTTTTTGAAATAACAGTAAAAAGGGAAACATTAATTGTCTTGTATTTTTAAATTGCAGCTTGCAAACACTTCAAAACCATTTTTCCTACATAGAACAAGTCATTCTGAGGAAATATGCATAGTTTCACGATTTTACAACACTGTATGGATAACAGAAAATTAAAAAACTGTCAGACATCTGATCTCACTCTGAGGCCACTCTCTCTGTGGGAGGGGGGGGGGGGGGGGGTTAAGGGCCTCTGTCAGTTTTAGGGACATAAAAAAAACAATTTTACCATTTTACCAATTCCAAATCACATCAATCTTAATAAATACTATACATTTGGTATTTAATCATTTATGAGTGATATATAATTGTCTTTGAAGGCTGGAAGTACAAAACTCCTTATATAGACAAATCCGGCGAAACACGGAAGTAAAGCAGCGCCGCCATTACTGCGTGCCTTGCTGCTAAGGAAGTAGCAGAAGTAGCGTTAGTCCCGTAGGCGGCTGTAGCAGATTATAGCTGTACGAAAAGTTATTTTTATTTAGGTTTTTTTTAGTACGTATGCTGTCCAGTGATGCCGAGAAGAGTGTGTTGTGTGGTTGGCTGTTTTAACAACAGCACAAAACTACAGGCATGGAATAAACCCGTTTGTGAAATCCACGAACCTTTGTTGCACATTGACTGCCCATGTTCACGGCCATACGGATTACACAGAGTTCTTTACTATTAGCTAGAGATGATCAGTTCAGGTGCCGCTAGGGATCTGTCGCGTCACATGTACAAGCACCAAAACGGTATTCATTGTTTGAATTTCATAATAAAATTGACAGAATCTGAGAGCTGAGATTGTCGGTCTCCGTTAACTCTTTGCTTCGCGATTTTTCTGTGCGTGAGAAAATGGATGTGTGGCGTGAGAGCGTGTGAAAAGCGTCAATTGCGTGTGTCTCACATTTTATTGCATTTGTATTAGTTTGAAGAGTAAAAAAAAATCTGTGGGTCTTAACGCAATTACAATCGGCAAGTCGGTCGGACAAAAAGGGGAAAAAATAATGAATTGGGTCAGTCCTAAATTGACAGGGTCGGTCAGTTATGGCAAACAAGAATATTTTTAAGGATGGCCTCATAGTTATTTGAAACTTGTGAAGCTTGTGAACATATTAACAACACAGCTAGTAATGACAGCGTTCGGTTTTATTGTTGTCATCAATTAATACACTTCTTAATTGCAATACATTACATATTTATACATTATTACATTATGTTGTCAATAAATTACCTTTATCAGTAAGTTTTGGCCACTGCCTGACATCATCTACCCAATTTTCCCTTTCACCAGACATTTTCTTTAATGAGCAGGATCCGCTTTCATTGAAATGTCATTAGAGGGCACCGGCAAGTGTCACACCGTCACACTTCGCAGGCACGCAGTAATGGCGGCAGGCAAGATGGCGGCGCCCATAGAGTTTGCGGCGGATTTGTGTATAGAGATCGCTAAGACATGTGACCAACTGGGCGGCAACGTCATCAGAACGCAAAGAATTATGGGTATGTTTGGCCAGTTTACATGGGCTGGCATAGCAGGCTAGTGTTCTGACATGAAAATAATGAAAAACTAGCGTGAAAAACAGAATATAATCGTACAAAATGCAGCGGACTAAAGAAAACATTGTCGGACCATACCGCCTAAAACTAAATTCTAATGCAAAGACGAGATATGACGAGAAAAAAAGGGAATCAAAGGACTGGATCCTTACGAGCAGAGCGACTGGTCAGGGGACGTCAAACTGTTGCCCAACTTCCAGCACCCATATATTTACAACTACATGATACTAAGTGTTAGTGCATACACACACACGAAGTTTTCTATGGACTTTTTAATAATGTAAATGTATTCATCTAAATGTGTTTACATGTTAAATATGTAAAGAAACTGAAATTAAGTTGGATTGTTACTACTATTTAAGTTATGTACTTGTGTTTGCAACCAAAGAACACTGATTTTGCACAATTCTTCCTTAATACAGATAAAGGAGGCAGAATTTCATTCAGTCTTTGTGTATTTTATTTACAGACATGGCTAAAAATCATTACATGTGAAAAGAGACATTACAAAATATTTTGGAAAACAATAAACATTTACATATTAGATGTGAGCATGGTATATAATTCTCCAAAAGGGCTTGAACCGGTCTGTGTTCGTAGCTTTGACCTCAGTATGGCCGAGGTACAGAGAAGGGGTCCAGTCAGGATCACACTCCAACATTTCATAGGCAGGTTTGCCTGCAAACACAGTCACCAAATAAATTGCTATGTAGCCTAGATGTACAACATTTAAAACTGATTAACGTTACGCTTTAGTACGTTGGTAACTTAAGCTAATGGTCTGGTTAAGTCAAACAAAACACGCTGGTTTTTGCCCACAACATAACATTTACAGAGAGTAATTGTAACTTACCTTTGTGAAAATGCTTTGAACACACCATCGTGTGTGGTGGAGTGTTATCGAAGGTAATCTTGGGCTCCTTACTGCTGCTATCCATGCCATTCGTCAACTATTTGTCACCTCTGAAACATGGCTTGTACTATTATTTTTCCACGCTGGAAAACGATAAAAGGATATTCCGTTCTTAAGCTTTACGCCACTTCTATCGTGAGAACGACTATTCCAGTTTATAGCGTTCTTCACTCCATGCATAGAAGTCTGGCGCGTTATGTTTGTGCCGCGGTTTCCCAAAATGCTTTGCGTTTACCACTGGGAATACGTCATGATGACGACACATTAGCAATCTCTATTCAGGAGTGCAGAATTATTAGGCATGTTTTCTTGTCATGCATTGGCCATAGAGCTCATTGTAGCGGTGCCTCAGGTTTGATATAGATTTTTTATACATTATACAGGTTCACACGTACTCCGTCTGCAGTGCGTATACAGTATGTGTATGCAGTTCAGAAGCAGCAGCGAGAGCGCGTTACTGTAACGCGAAAGAACATTAAAATAATGCGCGAGCACGAATCTATCCGCTCGCACGCAAATTTCCTTTGCTTTGTCACAAAACCAGATACGCGTGCTCAGATACACGCTGCTCTCGCTCGGAGAGAATGCGCGCACTTAAAACGTGTTTCCTCTGCTCAAACTGTGTCCTGTGCACTCACAACTCTCTCTATGCTCATGCGCTAGATATTAATTCTATTCGCACCTTTTTATTTCTATCCTATTCTGTTCACATCTTTTGCCATGTGCAGTTTGATCGCTCTGATCCATTAACATGGGCTCGGAAAAAATACGGATTACAGATAGAGCTCGTGAACCAGGCATTACGTAGGCATATGCCCAGTCTGTTCTAACGCTCCATTTAGGCGCGCTTCATTCTGACCAGTTCAGATACCAACACCAAACGTGCAGTGTGTAATACTAATCATGGCCACCACCAGATGGAGCTATAGGATTACTTTTAAATAATTGTTGCAGAAACGTGTATAGAGCATTTAAATCATTTATAAAAATCTTTCAAAGAAAAATAATATGCATTTTAAAAAGCTAATGAATTTTACTGATAATATAGTTTTATATAATAATTTCACAAAAATTTATATAGATCATTAAAAGGATTTTTAAAAATGGTTATAGATCATGAAAAGTTTTGGCAACAATTTATGATAAGCTCTCTTTTGGTTTACATTATTTAATGCATTAACTAACATGAACTTACAATGAACAATCTATTTTTTCAGATCACTTATTAATCTTTTTCTATGTTAGTTAATCCTATCATTTAAAATATTAATGTTCATGTTATTTCACAGTACATAAACAATCTTAAAATAAAAGTGAAAATAAAAAAATTATTAGTAAATAATGCATTAAAATATTTTTAACTAAGCTTTAATTAACATTTATGTTTTTTTATATATATATATATATATATATATATATATATATATATAATTTTATATTAAATAATATAGTTAAATAATATAATATTTAACATTAGTACAAGCTAAGTATGAACAACATATTTTTACTGCATTTGTGTTAGTAAAAAAATTAATATGTTAATTCATGGTACAGTAACTGATGTACATTAACTATACATTTTAATTAATAATGTAGTAATCCATTTTGAACATAATAATAACTAAGATTCATAAATGCTATATAAATGATGTACATGTTAACTTATATAATGTTAAAAACGAAATCCTTATTAATATATGTTTTAGAATTATATATATATATATATATATATATATATATATATATATATATATATATATATATATATATATATTGTTCTTTGTGTGTGTGTGAGAGTGTGTGAGAAAGACAGAGAGAAAGAGACTCACATTGATAAATGTCATACAGTTGTTGTTAATGTAATTTAATATAATTAATTTTAATAACTGAAACCTTATTGGAAGTGTTACTCAAGTTTTATATATTGTGTTGTGTGTGTCTCTTGATGGTTTGGATTAACCCTTTCATTGCTGTATCCCTTAATTCCAAACTGCTAAATCAGGTGTGTCCAATCCTGTTCCTGGCGATCGACTGTCCTGCAAAGTTCAGCTCCAACTCTAATCAGTCACACCTACCTTTAATTTTCAAGCAATCCTGAAGACCTTAATTAGTTGCTTCATGTGTGTTTGATTAGGGTTGGAGCTAAACTTTGCAGGACAGTTGATCGCCATTAACAGGGTTGGACACCCCTGTGCTAGAGGGTTACTGTGTATGTGCCCGCTGGGCACACTTTGACTGATGCCACCGGGGTGGCGTTTGCGCTGACGGCTCGGGCCCGACATCGCTGCTTGCAGCTATATTTTTATTTTAATATTGTTTTGTTGTATTATTTTATTTATTTTTTTAAATTAATTAATTTATTTGTTTGTGTTGGAAGGAGGATGAAGGAGTATTGGTCTTTTTATTTTATTTTATTTTATTTTATTTTATTTTATTTTATTTTATTTTATTTTATTTTATTTTATTTTATTTTATTTTATTTTTTATTTTATTTTATTTTATTTTATTTTATTTTATTTTATTTATTTTATTTTATTTTATTTATTTTATTTTATTTTATTTTATTTTATTTTATTTTATTTTATTTTATTTTATTTTATTTTATTTTATTTTATTTTATTTTAAATTAAATTAAATTAAATTAAATTAAATTAAATTAAATTATTTTGTGGTGATTAGGCCACGCAAACCAGAAGAATTAAGGAGTATTGGACCTTGTTTTGTTTTGTTTTATTTTATTTTATCTATAATTATTTATTCATTTTTTTATCACTTCATAAATGGCAGAAATGTCATGCTTCTGTGATGACGCTTTAAATATTCCTCTTTTTTTATAGGGAAAGAAAAAGAAGCGGAAGAGGGAAAAGATCCAGGAACCTGCTTCAGGTAAGACTCCTAAACCTACTTCTATCCCTGCTTTGTTCTCTTTCATTAATGTATGTGCTAACTTAGCTTTATGTGACTTAGTTTGTGAATATGGTGGTAAGTGGTAAATGTTGGCATACCGCATTCTCAATATGCTTTCACACAGTCAGTTTCATTCATAAAAGGATGTTTTCATAGTCAACAATTTATGAATTCAAGTCTTTGCTGGTTGCCTGGAAGTCATGCGGTTTTACTGATTTGTATGTTTCTTTAATCTGTAAAGTTTGCAGCATTATGAACAGTACACCCACCCCACCATTCCATCTTTCCATCATCTCCTCACAATTATAAGTCTTTAGGATTAGTCTGTTTTAAAATCCACATGCTTCTGACAGTGCTTCTAACTTTGCTGACTATTTGCCCTTTTATAAATGCATTAGTGATGTGTGCTTGTACTTTTGACAATTCAATGTATATCTGGCGCCAAGTCTAGACTAGTTGTGCACAAGAGTTGTGGACAAGTTAAAGGAACAGCTCACACAGAAATGAAAATTCTGGCTTCATTTACACTCACTCATGTTTTTCCAAATGGATATGACTTTTTTTCCTTTTATGGAACATGAAAGGTGAATTTTTGATGTGACCATATGACTAATTTGTGGGCAAATCATTTTAATCAATCAACCTGATTGATTCGTCCGGGACATTATTCAGGATTTCTCCCTTTCTGTTCAATGGAAGAAAGAAAATCATATAGATTTGAAACGACATGGGAATGAGTAAATGATGACAGAATGTTCATTATCGGATGAAATGTTACTTTAATGAACAATGTTGATGTGTAAAATAGGCCAGCAAATTCTGTTTGTTGGCCCTACATTGACAACTAAGACCAGAGATGGTCTTATTTGGAGGCACATCCTGGTAATTAAAAGCTACGATTTCCTGCAGGTACAGGCCAGAGAATGAAAACGGCGTACATCTGAACAATGGTAAGAGCCTTTTCCATACCTCTGGTCTGATTGAGTCATGATGTTGTAAACTCCCTATTTTCTAATGTGGTTCTTGGCAATCTGAAAAACATGAGACTAATCCTAAAGGCCCACTTTGAGTTCACCAATCAATCATTCACTGTTGTATTGCGAAAACTGTTGTTTGCATCGTGTGATTGTGTGCTAATGTTACAGTGCTTCCACTTCCGAACATGCTGTTGAATTGTTGTGACAAGTCATTTTTCTTTCCTAACTCTGTTTAAGAACTCCATTACATCCCTTTTCCTGTAGACTGATGTGTGGCTTGTGGCACTGGGTGGCGCATTAGTAGTTTCAGAAGACCAGTGCTTTTTATCAAGAACAGTTTGCAAGCATACCATTTATCTGAAAGATCACAGAACAGAATAATGTTGACAAAGTCAGCTCAGTACATCAAGTCCACACTATCAGGTTTCTTTCCTCATTCATTTCTTCCATCTTTAACATTTGGCATGCAGCATCAGCATACAATCCTGTGGCTCGCGGCCATGTTGAACTGGTGCATTTTCAGTTTTTCGAGAACATTTGGAAACTGGGATGGTATTGAAAGAGTTGACCCAGATGTAAGCTAACTCTTGTAGCATTCACCCATATGGCCCCCATGTGTTATCTAGCCAACCCTGTGAATGAACGAAGCCCTTGTCGGCATATTTGGCTTGTTCTGTGCGTTTTAATTTTCTAGCAATTAAACTAGCAACTGGCCTAAAAAAAGTTAGTTTGCTAAACAAAGAATAAAATCCTCTCTGTCAGGTGCAAGTCTATGAGAATTAAGTACAGTGGTAAGTAAGAGAATTTATTTGATTTAAAATCTATTTTTTTCCTGCTCTTAAGTCACCCCACATATTTTACTTCTTTTTGCCATGAAAGCTGTGCAGATGTCACAAATCTGGTCCTACCCAAAAACCTACAAGACAAAGGTTTTACGGTTGATCAGTTCACTACCCTGTGGCCCCCAAACACAAATTGGACTGTTTCACACTCTCTTTCTTTTTTTCTTTTTCTTTTTTTCTGTGGGAAAACGCAGCTAAAAGGCGCTCTATCTTCGATCCAATAAATAGTGGTGCCAAACAAACTGTGGATGGATGCCTCAATTGATTCATTATGGCAGCCTTAAACTAATATACATAAAACAGAAAATATATGCCACCGTTTGTCAATTTATGCAGATCAGACTAACTGAGAAACAAATTTGTCTTTTTATTCATCTTACAAATTGTATAGTATAAAATGTAATATAAAAAAGTAATGATATTTTTGATAATGGATAGGATCAACATGCAACAAAAGTTAAATCCAGCATTTCCAGTTAAAATATACAATTGAAATTCACTTGAAGCAACAGAGCATGATAATATACATGAAGCAGAGAATATTGCCAAAGCTTGTCAATTTATGCCGATCCAACAGACTGAGAAACATTAGATTTGTCTTTTATATTTATTCCAAATCTTCCAAATTATATAGTGTGCACTTAAATATTTTTAAACAAAAAAAGAGTGATAATAATTTTGATAATGGATAGGATCATGATAGCATAACAGTTAAAAAAATAATAATAAATACAAATCCTGTTACATCCAGCTTTTCCAGGTAAAATATCAATTTAAAAGACCATAAAACCAAAGAAATTCTTTTTTTTAATTTTTATTTATTCATTTATTTTTTATTTATTTTTTAGAAATGTCTTTTACATTTTAAGTTAAAACGTATTAAATACACACTACCATTCAAAAGTTGGAATCACATAATCTTTGAAATAAAACTGTACATTGAAATGCTTTCAGGTTATAGAATGTTCTTCCTCACACATCCCACTTTTCCTGCTCGTACAACATTTCCACATCCTCTTCTTGTTCTCAACTGTGTCTGTCTGTCAGATTTAGCTGTGAGAGCTTTTGTCTGACTAACCCTTGTGATTTGCAGACTTTGAGATTGTTATCTGAGTTGAGGCATACATGCCCTCCGGGCTGTTACTTTTTCGCCACTGTGCATTTTTTTCATTGGGAACGGGGAAAGCCATGTAACAATGGTGGTCTTTTAATGAAAGCTAGCTCTGAAGATGTAGTCTAAGTCATTCAAAGAAGCCAAGGTTGTGAGTCACCACAGTCTGGCACATTTCAACATGCTGCTTTGTTGCCACCTGGACATTGACTCTGTGTTACGCTGACTGTTCTGCAGTGTTTCACTTTTGATTTTTATAGCGACTGCATTCTTCACCCAAGTTTGATGATGTTGGCAGGCCCTATCTGAGGTTTACCATATTATTGGGAGTGGTCAGCTGAAAGTTTGAAAGCTTTCAGTGTTCCAGAGGTTGACAATAGTGGGGGCCAGTTTGGGAAACCGTTGAAGGTACGGGCCACTGTGGAGTTCACGGCCTTCTTTGTGAAGAAAGTGCTGTTAGACAGCTGTGCCCGAATCGGGTCATCTTTACCCAGCTCTGTGTCTCTGATGATGGAGGCCTGAAGTCAGATGTCAGCCTTTGATGAAAAAACATGAGAGAGAAACTAAAAGTCCCTTGTGTGCTGATGAGAGCGCCTTGTCTCTTCTTAATGTCCACTCTGCCTCAACCCCATGAATGGCAGAATAACTGATACCCTTTGTATCTAAAACCCCTTTTCATTTGGAGTAAGCTGGAACTGTGTGCCTTGGGTTGCTTTAACAGATTTGGATTGAAAAGATTTGGAGCTGAACTGGGATTTGGTAAAAACAAATTGGTACCTAGAAAGAGTCAGGGTTGGGTAGAATTCAAAGAATTTTCACCTTTCATTTTAATGCGTTTAATTTGAATTGAATTGGCCACACCCCACATGAAGTCGAAATGGAATTTCAGATGGTTTTTTTTTTTATTTTTCCCACCAAAACTTTCAAACAAGATTAATTAATTTATAAACCACATTTCATTTGAGAGTGGTAATTCAAAGTGCTTTTCAGTTGCAAAAAAAAAACAAAAACAAACAAAAAAAAGTTTAAAATAGCAATCATGAAAATTTTATTTAGAAAAATAAAAAAACTATAAAATCAAGAAGTAAAAGTGTAAAAACGAATAAATTGGTGAAATAAGTTTCTATATTAATATGAATACACATCAGTTTCTGTTCATTTATATTCTTCCTCACATCTACTGTATCTATCTACCTATCTGTCTCTCTGTCTGTCTGTCTGCCTGTCTGTCTTTCTGTCTCTGCTGTTTGTCTGTCTGTCTGTCTGTCTGTCTCTGTCTCACTGTCTGTCTTTCTGTCTGTCTGTCTTTCTGTCTCTGCTGTTTGTCTGTCTGTCTGTCTGTCTGTCTGTCTATCTGTCTATCTGTCTGTCTGTCTGTCTGTCTGTCTTTTTGTTTGTCTCTGTCTCACTGTCTATCTATGTGTCTGTCCGTCTGTCTGTCTGTCTGTCTGTCTCTGTCTCACTGTCTGTCTGTCTGTCTGTCTGTCTTTTTGTTTGTCTCTGTCTCACTGTCTATCTATGTATCTGTCCGTCTGTCTGTCTGTCTGTCTGTCTGTCTGTCTGTCTGTCTGTCTGTCTGTCTGTCTTTCTGTCTCTGCTGTTTGTCTGTCTGTCTGTCTGTCTGTCTGTCTCTGTCTCACTGTCTGTCTTTCTGTCTGTCTGTCTTTCTGTCTCTGCTGTTTGTCTGTCTGTCTGTCTGTCTGTCTGTCTGTCTCTGTCTCACTGTCTGTCTGTCTGTCTGTCTGTCTGTCTGTCTGTCTGTCTTTTTGTTTGTCTCTGTCTCACTGTCTATCTATGTATCTGTCCGTCTGTCGGTCTGTCTGTCTGTCTGTCTGTCTCTGTCTGTCTGTCTGTCTGTCTGTCTGTTTGTCTTCCTATCTCTGCTGTTTGTCTGTCTGTCTGTCTGTCTGTCTGTTTGTCTCTCTGTCTCTCTGTCTCTGTCTGTTTGTCTGTCTGTCTGTCATCTATCTCAACTTTCAAACTTCAAAAGTTTTTACTTCCCTTTTCACACCTCTCAAAACTTTCAGCGAGTTTGTCTGGGCGAACTTTGCTTTTCTAGTAAATAAAAGTTAATTATGATTTTTTCATTTAAATTAATGTTTATTCTTCCCCATTCAAATTGGAATAGCAAATTTTGCGTTCATAGACTGAATCTGAATTTAAAAGACATTCTCAATTCAATTCTGCATGACTCTAGTCTAAACCCTGGAAAAGAGAACGAGTCACTTATGATAAACTGGTTAATATTACTGAGGGCAGCGGAAACCCAGAGGTTTCCTTCCATGTTTTGCTGCCAAGAGACTCCTCGGCTATAAAAAGAGTCTGGGAGTTTTGCCTGTATGTGGGTACAAGGAAAAAAAAACTTGCACAAATGGTTGAATTTAATATGCAAATCACAATCGCCCCCATCAGATCTTTCATTTAGATCTTTTGCCCGGTGGATTCAGGATCTAAGCACGCTAAGCAGCAGAGGAATCAGTAAACTATGTGGCGTCCACTACATTTCCTCTCCTCTCTTTCTCAGTCTTTCACACCCCAACCGTCGTCTGTCTGTGCTTTGCTGGAGTTCCTCTCCTAGGGAGTAAATCTGGCTCCCATTGTGAAAGCAGGCGGAACCCCCGCTCCTCTTTCCCCCTCTGCTCCCTCCCGCGACTGCGAGCAGTTGCAAAGGCCTTTGAAGCAGCCGGGCGGTGGAGGGGAGCAGTCATTGTGCTGCTCTTTGATAGTGCCGCCCTGGCTTGCAGCTCAGGCTTTGCAGGAGCACGTCGTTCTTGGGCTCCCATCCCACTTGTCCTTAGATGTGGGCAGACCCCTCTCACGGCCTCCACTGGAATACCAAACCTTCGCCCTTCTCATGTCCCCTGCCCTCACCTGATGTTTGTGTTTTTGTTGTTGTTGTTGTTGTTTCGAGGGTGAACATTGTTTCCTCAGCCTTTTAAGAAAGCGGAAGAGAGATCGTAGAAGAGAAGACCCAACAGCGGTTGCTTTGCTGCTATACAGACGTAATTGTGTAGGAGTTTTTCCTCTCTTTAATGTTACTGTCTCAGGGCCAAAGGAAGTGCTGACTGAACAAAGTGGTTTGTTTAAATCAGATTTTTCATCCAGGTGCTGTTTTTATTACTCAGGCCAGGGTTTTTTTGAACCCGTCCTCCTCCTAGCAGATCATTGGTTATAATGCCTGTTGAATTTTTATGGACTCCTTGAAGGACACTGCCAAACCAGACATGAAGCCAAGTGCTACAACACAAGGTCACTGGTCCAAAGTCAGTTTGGTGTGAAAGTGGACCTTTTCAGCTGACTAGGCTTAACACAACCCAGATTTGGGCTCTTAGTCTGTACTCTCTTTCCTGGCCAATGTTTTAATCGTAAAGCTTCTCTGGTTCCTCGCATACAGCTAAGTATCTGCAGAAACAGCTGCTTTTCCAAAAAAGCCTGTAAGCTTAGTTTTTACGACTGCAGTTATTTCTCAGCAGTTCAAACTTTGACTGTTTTTTTTTTTTTTTACCTATAGAGGTATATTTTTGACCTATAGAGGGTAGCAAGAGTTATCAACTTATTCAAAATCAAACTCAAGTTGTTCAAACGCAGGAATCTTTCGCACATCCATTGTTGCCATTCAACCCTCCACTTCTTTTGATTTTATAGGTGCACTGCCAAAACATAAAACTGTATAAGATATGAAGCCTTTTTAGAGAATGTATTTTACATAGAAATACAGTTTTGCTTATATTTTTTATCTTAAAAGTAAATTATTATCGTAAATGTCTTTGTGCTGGCATGTTTTTTTTTGTTTTGTTTTTTTTTTAACTTGTTTATATTTAAAAAACAACAAATTCAACACTCTTTTCTCAGCCCCCCCATATTTTGTACTTGTTTGTGCAGAAAGAGAAAAAAATACAGAAAGAAAGTGAAATATTGAAGAACTTATGCAGTGTTTCTTCTTGAGTATTTTTTTTTTCCTTTGCATTTTCCATCTTTGACATTTTTGAAAGCAACTTCGCAACTGTGAGTGTTGCCACCTAGTGAACCCACCAATTACCACATTTACATGTGGTTTTAAAAATCTGAGCTGCAAACAGGCTGTTCAGATCCTGCTGGTAACAAAATTTAGCGGCATAGATAAAACCGAAGCACACTTTCTCCAGTTTTTTTAAGAACAGTATTGTTTCTTGTTCACTGAGCACTTAAAGCCACCTTCTCTGGTTTTTGAGGGAAAGGGAAGGGTTAGACCGAAGGAGGAGGTGTGTTGGTCCCAGCTGCAGGCTTTTTGATTTGCCTCAGGAGGTGAACAGGCCAATTGAGTGACACAGGGCCTTGCCTGTTATCTTAACCTCCCACACTTCAAAGAACAGCCGAGCTACCGCCGAGCCGAAGAGAAGCACTGAAGAGCGGCTGGCCCTCGAATACAGAGGAGTGTTTAATTTCCTGCGAGCCGGGCCTCAGCATTCCACAGCGCAAATGGGAAGTAGCTCTTGAATCCCTGCGTTTGTATGGGAGTGGAGTTATAAAGCGTTGCCCGATGGCACCGTCCTAACCTCTCCAAACACCCCGACGCACCCCCTCCCTTTCCAACAGGAGGCTGGCGGGAAAAGGCAGGAAAGCATGCCAGGCTTTTTCATCTGCGGCCGGGAAGGAAAACGCTCTCCAGGAAGGGGGCGCAGGGCACAGGGAAGCTTTGAGTTCATAGGATGAAAAGGGTGGGCAGGGGAAGTAAATAAAAGCGCCCCCGCTCACTTTATTCAGTGACTCTCTTTCTCTCTGTTGGTTCGGCACCAGGGTCAGCGCTCCCTGGAAAAGGAGTTGCCTTTCATCCACATGTGGTAAAGCCTTCCATACGGGTGTACGAATGTATTTATGTGTGAAAGTGGTCCAGGGTGGAGTTGTGGAGCAAAACTGACATCTCGCAGAAAAAGGTTGCATTCGACCTCCGCTCCAGAGAGGAGCCCACTACTAGTGTGGCATTTTATCCATCTCCCTCTCTCTCTCTTTCTCTCTCGCTCTATCCATCAGAGGTTTGTTCCTGTATTCCTGCTTCTCACTTTGATCAGGAATTCCATTTGATTCACTTCTGAAATAGCCCCATACAGCTTGTCGACCAAAATAGAGTCTGTTACATTTAATATTTCACATCTCAAAAGGGATTCAGATTGGACAAACGGATTGAGATGGAAAACCTTGGGTTTCTGAGAATACAATTCGTGATTAATGCTGGACATGAGATTTTCTTTCAAAATGGTATGCTGGGTAATTTTTGAGTGTGACAATTTGTTGAAAACTTGCAATCGGGTTTTGCTCTAAATGTCCTAATGTGCAATACACAAATTACTATGCATGGTAAAAAGATCTGTGCTTTTTTTTTTTTTTTTTTTTTTTTCACGTTTTTAGGCAAATTTCAAAAATGTTCTTGAGAGACTGTACACTATGAATTGTTATTATGAATTAGATATTTTGATTATATTGATTCAAAAATAAAATGATAATATGGCTAATTTGTTTAAAACAGAAGGTCTAAAATTCTTAAATGGATGGTTCACTCAAAAGTAAAAATTCTATCATTTACTCACCCTCAATCATATTTCAGCTGTTTTTGTCCATACAATTAAGGTCATTGGGATCCAAAACAGCACTGGGCCATATATATATGTATATATGTATATATGTGTATGTGTGTGTGTGTGTATGTATTATTAGATTATTAAACTAACCCTGTTTTTCTCTTCGTTTGTGTTCCACAGGAGGAAAACGGACTTCTTTTTCCTCTTGCAAAGCAAAGACAGCAGCTACAGGCCCCCTTTTAGAGATGGAAGCCTGCTAGATTCCTCAACCTTTCACCCCTCCGTCACTTCTTGACCCCTGCGGAATTTCCAGAGGGTCCCGGTCCTTGAATCTGCTCCTCGGCTGCAGGCGCTGCTGTAGAGACGTTGAACTGAGAACAGACAATCACCAACACAGGCCCTCACGCAGACCCGTGAATACTCGTTTGAACGTTCCTTTTTGTTTTCTGTCCTTAATTCACTCCCGAAGCCGAAGGCGTTGCACTGATTATGTTCCTTGACCGTTTGTAAAGCACACATATGGCCACATGTAAACAAACACATACATTCCTACACTTGTTCCTAAGTTATTTTAAGTTATTTGGCACCTCTGTCTTCTGTGTGTTCACTACATCACTCCCTCACTTCCTATTGTGTTCCCAAAAATGTAGCAACACAGGGGCCCGACACACCTCATAGCGTTCTATCGTAACATTTTAAGGATCACACATTGCCCTGGAAACAATCTCCGTAGGTTGGGTTTTGTGTTATGACACATTGGTGCAAAAAGGATCAATGTTTTGATTTCTCCTCAAACATCTTGGGTTCAAGTTTATTTTGAATGCTTTTTTATTATTCTTTATTTTAATTTCTTGGTGTATATTTTAAGTGATTTTTTTACTCATTATTTTATATATACTGTATATATATAATGGTATATGAAAATAAGCTTGGAGACAGGAAAGCCATTTTTCTTGTTGAAGCATCTTGCAGAAATAACATTTGAAAGTCTTCTTTTTGATAACTATTTGTAATGGATATTGACTTCTCAGTCTTGCGCAGATGTAAAATAATGCTCAATGTGTACTTTTTAAAAAGAGATGTCTGGATGTCACTTTTCTTGGTATTTTTGCAGGCAACATTAGGACAAAGGTGAAAGAGTGGGTACCCAGAGGCCTATATTTTATTGATCTAAATTGACAAATGAAGCAGATATATATCTATATATATTTACCCCAGCACTTGGCAGTCTTTCTTTAATTGCAATGTACCTCTGTCTCTCTGGTAGGTAATAGAATGGTGTTTTACCATTTTTATTCCATGCAAACATTTCCACATTTTATTCTTTTTTTTTATTGTTCTCTTTCAGCATTTTCAAATTTCAGATTTTTTTTTTTTTTTTTTTTTTTTGATTCATTGTCATATTTTGAAGCATTAACTTGGTGTAGCATTTTGCTTCCAAGTGGTCACATTCAAACTGTTTCATGTCTTTTTTTAATGAAAATAAATAGGCATCTTTGACTGATTTTTTTACATTTTATTATATACACTTGAAATGTCTCATCAGTGTAAGGAGAGAGTGCAATTCTACATCCTTCAAGAAGCATTAGAAATGACAGAATATATCCTGTGGATCTCTGGGGAAACTTCAAAAGGCTTATTAAAATGAACGAGAAATAAAATGCAGCTAGTTACTATACCTCGGTGTTCATTTTAATATGCATTTGAATATTCATGCAGCCTTAAGTGCATGATTATAAGGGAAATGATTTGCAATATAAAAAAAATTAAATGGCCATTCATTTTTCTCCTTACAAATGCTAAAATTTGGGGGTCTAAAAATACATAAAGCATATTTTTGATCGCACTATGACAGCACACTGCTGTATGTAGGCTGATTTCAGTATCAGTAAAGCTCATCGAGTTGCTGTCTATGTTTATGGTACAAAAGTGCCACCGTTTGCATCAAATACAGCCTTCATGTGTTTTCTGGAGAGTTCTTGACATTTGGTGTTTGTAATAAGTTCCTAACCCACGGTCTGATACTGAAAACCAGTTTATGAACAGTTTAATAATACTTAAATGTAGTTCTTAATAAAATGCTTGTCATTTCCTATATGATTCACAACAATACTGAGTTATAATTGCTAACAGTCTTTGTCCTGTTTCGACCCTTTTCTGTGGCTGTTGTGCTTAATGTTAGTATCTGTTACAACAGATGTGTAACAATAGGATTTAACTGGCCAATGTATGTTGTAGGGCGCCATCTACTGGAAGAAGATGAAATCAAAACGCGACTGTCTCATGCAGCTATCGCTGGTTAATAGATTAATCTGATGCATTAACACCGACAGTATCCGCATACTAAACTATCTGAATGGAAATTAGCAGAAAATATTGAATCTGTCACATGATCTCGTCATATAGATGTTTTCATTAACAGTACACTTTTATTCAAGAGCATTTCACATGGACTAAATGCTGGATGCTGCAGTAAATAAGTTATTGGATTTCCTCTTAAATAAGCATTAAAATATAGGCTAAGTGTTATTATAAATAACTAATTTGCCCACTAGATGAGCATTTAATGTTACAGAATATTGCTCAATAGCAACAGTCCCTTACGAAGATAAACCATGGTTTTATGTTTTTTTTTTTTTTTTGGCATATTGATTACCATTTGTATAACCAGTTTTACTACAAATACCTTGATTAAACTATTGTTAGTGTATCAAAACCATTAATTTGTGGTTACCAAATGGTTTTAAGTATAGTAAAATGGTTAATTTTCCTTAAGGGATAAAAAGAAAATTAAAGCAATGTAAGCACTAAACCGTGTTTTTAAATTAAATATTAATTTAAATATTACAACGATTCATGCATTTTAAATACATCTAGGCTATATAGGCCTATTTGTATTTATATGGCTACTATAGCGATATTGTGTAGTCATCTCAAGGTTTGATCTCAAACACATTTTGTGAAAATAAGAATATTAAATAGGTAAATTTAATATAAAACAACATTAACTTTCACCCAAGTGTAAAAAGTTCAGAATTGTCCCTCACATATTGAGGAAGTGGATATGAATCGGAATATTAATAATGATTACTTTAACATCTTTACAAAGTATGTAATCATAACAGTATGTAAATAGAGTAATAAGGAAGTTTGAAGTGTTTTGACTTCGAAACAACAACGCCGTGTCCTGCTCCGCACACAACAGACAGCTGTGCGCTTCATAAGAGCTCATTTCCTCGCCCGTGATGTCATTTACTCGCTCCAGCTGCTCAGACTTCGTGTCATTTCCTGCGGTCTGCTCTCTCTTCCCTGGACATCAGTCAGTGTAATGTCTGTCAGTCTGAGTGACCGGCGGCCACAGCACAAACAACAGTATGAGGAGAAATCAGAAAAATAGCTTTTTGATTTGGAAAACTTCTTTAGTAGGAAACTCTCCGCAGTTCCTATGAAGTGTTCACACGGACAGAATTCCCAGGAAGGCCTCGACGCCCGGAAAGAGTGATTTAAAAAGTGAAGTTATTCTGAGAAATGCTCGGAAATAATTTTTTTGCATCCTTCACTTGGTTTAATATCTTGTTTGATGCAATTAGACAATACATTCTAAAATGAATTCAGACGTTTTAACGATTAAGAGGTCATATAAATACCAATTCTGGGCTGTAAAATTAGTTAAATATAATATCTAATATAATATAAATAATAAAGGTTTTGAATATTTCCATAGTTTCATTGATAAATGATCAAAGCTCACACTGTCCTAAAAACCTGCATGCAAACTTGAAAAAAACATGTGCAACAACTGAAATTATAAACGTGCAATTATATTGGACATTGCGGAGAGCTGAAATATATTCATGAATTCTTCAGAAGCCAACGTTCTGACATACAATATGAAGACAGTTCACTGCAAGGTTATCCGAGGACACAAGAGTTTGTGATTTTCGCTTATGTAACATAAGAAACTCAGAAGCCATCGGCAAACCACATTTCGGAAGTCAGAAAATATCCAAGCGCCAAAAGTTCATAAAAAGCACAGAGCATTTAAATGAACATGATTCATACAACTTTAGTTTATGTATATCATGTGTGCATACAGTGGCCAATGTATGGGACCTATAAAATAAGTGTCACTTGCTGTTATATTTTGTTATCTTACGTAATAACATTTATAAATGTTTAAATGTGACAAGTGTTCAAGTGAATTTCTATATTTTTATGGAGGAATAAATTTCTGTGCCAAATAAAACTATTTTGATAGTTTCCTGAATAAATGATGAAACAGCGACATCTATGGCTACAAGTCATATTATAATATAAACAAGGTTACCTTGCAACATGAAACCATTTTTCTATGGCAAAATAAAGATCTGTGGTACATATGATTGACAGAGACAATCAAACTCACTATATTCACTAAAGGCTTGTCTTTTAAATGCATTCTTTTCCTGTCAATGCCAATTAACGTTTTTGACTGCAGAAATGACAACACATAAAACAATATTTTTTTTTAAACCTTTTAATGCCACAGACATTCAGAATTAATAAATGCAAGTCTTTACCAATCACAGCAAGGCGCTAGTGGACAAAATTCCTGTCTTAAAGACCTTTAATGTCCTGAATCAAACAGTCTTTTCAGGACGAGCGGCTCAGTCCAGTGCATTTCACTGAGAAGGCTTTTGTTGTCTGATTTAATCTTCATGTGTGTTACTTGTGCTTGTAGAATCCTTCGCCCGTTTTCTTGCCCAGTTTACCTTCTGCTACCAGTTTGTTGAGCAGGGGACTGGGGGCAAAGAGGGGGTTATCGGGGTCCTTCTCATGCCAACCTACACAAACCCTATAATTAGAAATCAACACAATTCTATCACATCATAACTAGGGATGCTCAATTCAAAATTCTCACCGTCAATAATAAACTTGGAAGTGTCCAATCCAACATAGTCCAGGAGCTCAAACGGACCCATAGGATAACCGGCCCCAAGCTTCATGGCCACGTCAATGTCTTCCTTGGAACCGTGACCTGCGAAATACACACACCAAGATGAAACCCGGATATCTGAGCCAATATATGTTAGGGTACCCATTCCTAACCCTTCACTGCTTTACGCATGTACCTCTCTCGTGTAGCCGCACAGCCTCAAGCATGTAAGGAACCAGCAGACGATTCACTATAAAACCTGGAGTGTCCTGAGAGGAGACAGCAAATGAGAGTTCAGGGATTTGTTCAAATCTATAACCACAAGTACGAGCGATAGAAATGGTGATTCTTGTGTTAGAAAGCACAAAGTCTGAAGACAAACTTTAAGGCTGGTTTGACAAAGCCTTGTCTGAAGGTTGGATATATTAATTTAAAAAAAAACTTTCTGAACATTGTTGAATATGTTAGCATGTTTTATCACACTGCTAGCATTTTCTAACATGTTTAACTCAATGTTAACACAATGTTTTAGCACGATTTCTATCATGTTTACGCTCATTACTAAGATGTTTTAGCATGTTTTAGAATATTGCTAGCATGTTTAAGGACATTGCATGTTTCTATCATGTTTTACTATGTTGCTAGCTTGCCCTAGGCTAGTTGTCAGGCTTTACTAATCAGACAGACAGACAGATACATGATAAAGCCAACATAATAATATACAAGATAACACAGCACTCACTTTGCATGACACAGGATGCTTCCCCAAAGCTTTGCTAAACTCAAGGAGAACATCAAAAGTCTGTTGGCTTGTTGCTGGAGCTTTAATCACCTGAGATAAGACTTTTTATATACATACATATACATATATATATACATACATATACATATATATATATATACATATACATATACATATATATATATATACATATACATATATATATACATATATATATATATATATATATATATCCATTGAAAATGCTGCAGAGTTTTTGTGCCATCTAGTGGTTAAGAGGAAAATGAAATCAAATGCACCTTAACCCCCATTGTTTTTTTTTTTTTGTTTTTTTTGTTTTTTTTAAAGCAATAAAGTCAGAAATGTAAAAAAAAAGTGTTTCTCCTACTGTGGGGCAGCTTTGTCCAGAGCTCCAAACAGATCTTGTTTGACTTTTAGGTTTTCCACAATAGCTTCCACCACGAGATCAGTGCGCTGAACTACAGACGCGGCATCTGTGCTAGTAGAGATGTTCTTCAGGACTTTCTGAACGAAGGCCTCTCCATCCTAGAGAACGTGAGCCACAGTTATCTCTCCATGACTGAATGAACGACAGAGGATGATCAGTCCTTAAATCTCTGTGACTTCGGTTCATGTCTGTGCTGTCAAACTAACCTCAGGCTTTTCTGCAAATTTCTTCTTCACCACTCTCTTCAGACTAGCCTCAATACCCTTTGTAGCTTTCTTCAGTATGTCCTCAGATGTGTCCACCAGCACCACTGAATGTCCTGTGGATGCAGCAACCTGAAAAATGTCATTGTCAAAGTCAGTTGTTGTGAAGGTAGACAGCAACTCATTCACAATGAGAAACACCCGCAAGTGTAATTCAGGGTATAGTTCACCTAAAAATAAACATTCAGTCATCATTTACTAACCCTCGTGTCCTTCCAAACTGGTATGACTTACTTTCTTCTGTGGCATATAAAAGAAGAGTGTCTCAGTGTTGTTTTTTTGCCCATACAATAGAAGTCAACGGGTACCACAACAGTTTGGTTGCCAACATTTTTCAATATGCCCTGTTTGGTGTTCCACAGAAGAAAGAAAATCATATGGATTTGGAACATGGGTGTAAGTAAAAATGACAGAATTTTATTTTTTTTAAGTTTTAAAAATATGTATTATGCGATATAAACTTTATACATATTCAGTACGAATGCAATAAACCTTAACTGTATTCTGGATAAGTGGGTGAAAGGTCACTCACTGACATGAAGTTATAAGACAGTCGCAACACTGTTTGCAACAACTTGGCCAAGATTCATTCACACGTCATAGTCTTCACAATGCAACTATATGCACCCTGAAACTATTAAAAGAATTATCTTTATCAATAATTGTATGATAGCACTTAGTCTAGCAAGGCAATAGACTAGTTCTTTGTAGATACATATAAAGTCATATTTACTTTCCGTTACCTGTGCGATGCCAGCCCCCATCAGCCCGCCTCCGATGACTGTGACATGTTTAATCGCAGCACGCAGAGCCGCAGAAGATGAGAGGCTCCTGATGTTCTGGCGCGTGATGAATGCCATGGCGAAGATCGTGGGAATGATACGCTGCGCGACGTGCGCGTGCACGAGAACCGGAGCAAGCTCGGCTGACTTGCTGATGTGATCACGTGGTTTCCTCCCTTGCGACGACCCTTTAAAATGTTTCTTATTCTTGAAAAGGTGCGTTTTTATTATTACTGACAAATGTGTTTTAATGTAAAACTCCACTCTAATTGTTGATTACCATTTCTAAGCTACATCTTTGTAAAAAAAAAAAAAAAGATTTATTTCTTATCATTGTACAACCGCGTATAATTGCTGTTCTTTTCTCTTTTTAAAATCTTTTTTAGTTGTTACTGTAATACATTGTGTAAGACTGGCGTTAATAAATTATATTGATGATATATGCATGCTATATTAGGCTTACATGATTTTAAAATAATTATAGTCGCAGATATATAGATTTTGTTTACACTTATCCTAAACTCGGATGTTCAAATATATAATCTATATTAGAAATACAAATGATTACGTTTAAAACGATGATGGATTTTCAAAAATGATCACTGTGACCACATTTATAGCATTATATCCTCCACAACAAACAATTTCGTCTTTAATAACGTTTCATCAACAGTGTGTTGATGAGTGTAAACATAAGTGATTAGTGTAGCTGTTTTGTAAGAAGCAACAGTGTCAGTGAAAACTTGCGATGAAACATGAAAAATAATGTGTGAAGAAAGCAAAGACAAATCTAGGTAAATATTGCTTTCCAGCAGAAAATTTTATTGTGCATCATTTCCGATCAAGCAGCATTTTTGTCAAATTATACAAAAAGTGTGAAAATAGTGTGTGTATTGAAAATGAAATTCAAGCTATGAAATTAGCCTTAGCAAGACTGGCCATTTTATTCCCTAATTATTTAAATTGTACTTTCCACCACAAAATGACATCAAACATGATATACAATACATTGTTAGTAGACAAATTAAAATTAGTGATTCATTTAACAATGAACCTTATTTGAAAGCGTTTTCTGCAATAATCCTTAAAAAAAAAAAAAAAATGAATAATAATAATCTCATAGTACAGTACAGTAACAAAGTAATGATTTTGAGATTATGAATTAAATATTTCAAAATAAATGTAACAAAACCAAAATGTTAATACAACACTTAGGTATGTGTTCTTATTTCTTGAAATTGTTCAGGAAAATTTTACATAAAATGCTTTCAAAATCTTAAAAATAAAAACATATAATAATAATAATAAAAAACAGTTCAGTTTTACTAGATAATGAAATTAATATTTTAAAAAAAATATATGTAATTACAAAACTGAAATATGCTGATATAATACTCAGGTATGTGTTCTTTTTTCTTGAAATTGTTCAGGAAAATTTTACATAAAAGAATCTCAAAGTTTTTGCTTTACCATGCAACCCTCCAAGGTCCTTCCTTCATTTTATGGTCCAAATGACAATTCTTCTTAATGGACAACCTGTGCAGTTTGCTTCCCAGTGATGCCTCACTGCTTGAGGAATGTCATCTCTTTTTTTAAAGTCTGTTTAGCGTGCGTTCACACAGACAGTGAATGGGCATGGAGCCAAAGTCAGGCCAAAGCGTCCGTGCATGGATGGAGCAGATTTCCCTTCAGGAAGCCTGAAAGTGAAGGCCTGCATCAGGCTGGTAAACATTAGAAACAGCTCCATCTTAGCCAGCTGCTCTCCCATGCACACCCTGCGACCTGCCAGATATACAATACCTCATTTAAACAAAGTTCTCACTGCAAGAGTAGAGGTAACTTAAAGCATAACCATATTAAATTGGTGGTTTCCCAGCTACATGATTTCCAAAAACATACCTATTCCAAATGGAATAAAACAATCTTTCCTGAGAAGTTTTCCCTGTTCATCCAGAAATCGGTCTGGATTGAAGTCATCAGGACTTTCCCACACGGTGGGATCCCTGTGTACTGACCAGAGGTTTGGGATGATAACTGTTCCTTTAGGAATAGTGTATCCACGGAACTCTGGGAAGAGACAAATGTAGCTTTTTAATGTGTCCTCTCAAAGTATTTGTACAGTCATAATATTTGTACACCCTTTGGATTTAATGTAAAAGATACAGATTCAGGTTAAAGTCTGACTATTATCTACCCTGTAATGCCAATATGTGGATTATGGAAAAGTTCAAGTTGACCTGGTTCAGTTTTATTCATTAATAATTTACTTTAGACAAACATTTCAAAAAACAAAACAAAAACTCCAGCTCACATTTCACTCCAAAATCAAAAGAAAAACTACATGTTTATAGTATTGTATTTATTATATATATATATATATATATATATATATATATATATATATATATATATATATATATATATATATATATATGTATCTGTGTGTGTTATAAGTGCAGTATATTAAACTGGAGAGGAATAAAATCATTTAGAATTGAACAGAATAGAAAAGAATAGAACATAATAAAATACGGCAGAATGGAATAGAATAGACTGAAGCAGAATGGAATAATTTAGAATTGAACAGAATAGAAAAGTAGAAGAGCTGACAGAATAGAAAATAATAAAATGGGGCGTAATTGAATAGAATAAAACAGTAGAACTGACTGGAAAAGTTGCACACACACACACACACACATATACATATACATATACATATATATATATATATATATATATATATATATATATATATATATATAGTATTATATTTGTAATTGAATATTATATATTTATAGGCTTAATTGTCTTTAAGCAAAATTGCTTCTTTCCTTTTTTTTTTTTTTTTTTTTTTGTGAGGAGATATGACCAAGGAGTGTGCTTGACAACTTGCATGACATTCTTCCAGTAAAATAGTGCTGTAGCAAATTTGCATGATGTCACCTGTGGTTTCCGAGGCCATGTGTGGTATGGACAGGGGAACCACCACAGTCATCCTCTGCACCTCCATAATGGTGGCTTCTGTGTACGGCAAACTGCCCTTATCAGTCATAGACGGGACTCTCTCAGATCCCACCACAGCATCAATCTCCTGCTGAACCTTCTCTGAGGGGTCATCATCAAACAAAAATATCATATATATCACCAGAAATCAAACTTTTAGACATTTGTTAATTACATTATACAGTTCTGGTGAACATACCTTGCACATCAGGATACAAGGACATATAGAGAATACTCCACAGCACACTGTTTGTGGTAGTATCAGTGCCTGCAATAAAGAGGTCTCCTATAATGTAGAAGAGATCGTCCTCCGAGAACAAGCTCTCTTCTGAATTATCGCCCTTTTGCTGGGCCAGCATCTCCACCAGATACATGTCAATGAAATCCCTGGGATTCTCCGGATCCAGCGTGGCCCTGTGCCTCGCTATAATCTTCTTCAGGAAGGCTGTGATGTCGATCTCCACACGCCGCAGTTCTTTGAAAACCCCGCAGGGCAGGTAGTAGAGCCAGGGAAAGACGTTGACCAGCAAAATGGATGTGCTGACGCTAATCTCCAGCCCGTGAGACATGAGATCCAGCATGGTGCGGAACTCCTGGTCCTGGTGATGGAAACGCTGACCCAGACTCATGGAGGAGATGACGTTGGAGACAGCGTTGCTGATGAGAGGAGTCAGATCAATACCAGAAGGCCCTGCTTTTTCGATGAGGCTCTGCAGTTCTGTTTTAATCATGGTCAGGCCTTCATAGATGCAAGGCTCTAGACTCAGTTTGCCAAAGCCAAAGCTGCGCAGAGTGCTGTGACAGAACTTACGGTTTGTCCTCCACAAAGGACCATAAGGCGCAAACACAATCCCTGTGAACAACATTAGGTTCATACATACAAAGCTTCACCTTTAGATTTGGTCATTTAACTTTTAAATGCAAGTTAAATTACATTTAACTTACATTTACTTTAAATTTCTGAAACCAGGCTTTGATATTCTATTCTATGTTATTTTATTCTACTGTTTCCATACTCTTTTTTGTTTAATTCTATTTTGCTTTATTATTTTGTTCTTCATTTCTTTATTGTTCTGCACCATTATAATATATTGCATGGTTCTATTCTGCTCCAGTCGATTCTACTGTTTAACTTTATTCTATTCAGTTACATTCTACTGTTTTATTCTGTTCTATTCTATTCTGTGTCTCTTCTATGTTATTTTATTCTACTGTTTCCATACTCTTTTTTTTTTTTATTCTATTTTGCTTTATTATTTTGTTCTTCATTTCTCTATTGTTCTGAAACAGGCTTTGGTATTTTATTCTGTTATTTTATTCTACTGTTTCCATACTCTTTTTTTTGTTTAATTCTATTTTGCTTTATTATTTTGTTCTTCATTTCTCTATTATTCTGCACATTCTGCATAATATATTGCATGGTTCTATTCTGCTCCAGTAGATTCTACTGTTTAATTTGATTCTATTCAGTTACATTCTACTGTTTTATTCTGTTCTATTCTATTCTGTGTGTCTCTTCTACTGTTCTACTTTATTATATTCCATTCTTCCGTTTTATTCTATTCTGGCATCAGTATCTTCATCTGTTGTTTTCTGTTCAATTCAATTCTACATTATTCTATTCTATTCTGCTCCAGTCTATTTTACGCTTCTAATCTATTATTTTTCATTTTGCTTTGTTTGATTCTATTCTATTCTGAGTCAGTCTCTTCTGCTGTTCTGTTCAATTCTATATTATTCTGTTCTATTCTATTATACTCCAGTCTATTATACTCTGTCCTATTCTGTGCCAGTCTATTATATTCTGTTCCATTCTGCAGTTGTTTATGTTCTGTTCTATTCTATTTTGTGTCAGTCTCTTCTACTGTTATTTTCTATTCAATTCTACATTATTCTAACCTGTTCCAGTCTATTGTACTTTGTTCTGGTCTGTTGTTCTATTCACTTCAATACTGCATTTTTCTGTTCTATTGTGTTCTGCTCTAATCTACTCTGATCTGTTATCATTGCATGCAGCAATCATTAACAATGACTGCTAATCTTACCTTTCCTCTTGGTGATAATAGTTACGAGGGGTATTTGTGGTCTGTCAGAGAAGACCTCCGGATGGTTTAACATCGCGTCCCGGACAGTTTCATATCCTGTCAGCACGACCATAAGTTGAGGCCCAACAAAAATACTGAATATGTTCCCATAGAGTTTGGACATCTCCATGAGTCCAGCCTGAGGTGACAGCGGATTGGAGGCCATCTTTGAAAACTCTTTGCGAATCTTTCCAAGTCGTCTTAAAATAAACGAAGGCACAAGGAAGCCCCCGAAGTTGCCCACGATGGGCCATGGCTTTGGACCGGGAGGGATGTTCGCGTATCTTTGATGCCTCTCATACTGTTGCAGCACATAGAAAAGAAGCACAAACGCAACCAAACCCACAATATTCGCAGGCGAAAACACATACTGCCACAGCAGAGACAGGGAAGCGTCCATGACTCGCGCACTCATCAAATCCACTGCCTCCTAAAACAGACGCATAGTTCCTCCTGATCAGTACCTGCTATCTGCTGATCGAACACATTTTCTTCCTGTTACTGCAGCTGCGGCATGGGTAGAGTGTTTTTGTATTTCTCATTGGCTGAGAGGAGCACGCTGAGAGTTGATTGGTGACTCGATCGATGACGAAAACGAATGGGTGGGGTCAACTGATCCAATAAGAGAAAGCAGACGCGCTTCACCCTTTCTTTTACTGTCTATGGCTTCACCAGAGATTAATTTATTCTGGGGTTTCAGTTATCTGTAACCCACCATTTTTTAACAGTGTGGTTTTATAACAGTCATTGAGGTGCTATTATAGTTTTTAATTTTAATCAATGTTTTCAGTAATTTTGTAATGTGCATATGCTGTGTGTTTATGTACACACACTAAAAGTAACGTAAAAATAATTCATACATACATGTGTATGTATGCATATATATACAGTATATATATCTATATATATCTATCTATATATATATATATATATATATATATATATATATATATATATATATATATATATATATATATATATATATATATATATATATATATATATATATATATGCGCGCGTATATATAGGCCTATGTGTGTGTGTATGTCAATTTAATTTTTAGTTATTTTAGTACATTAAGTTGAACTAAATCACATTTAGTTAATTTATTTCTAATAATTATTTTTTTTTAATTGTTGTAATTTTAGTTTCAGTTTTAGTTAACTATAATACCCCTTTCTATATTTACACATTTATAACTTAAATTTAAGTTTTTTAAATGATGCATTTTATTTATTTTAACAGATAATAATAATAATAATAAAAATGACAGTTATCACCATCATCTTCAGAATCATGTGAGAAAAATAAACAAACAGTTAAATAAATATTGTGACCACTTAAAAATTGGTAGTTTGAGCACATCAGAGTTATGCATTCATTTCCTTTTTGTAACATTGGTAATTGCATAAACATTTATATAAAGAAGTGTTTATCAATTTCATACAACACGGGGTACACTAGGTGTTATTGTAAACCATTTATTTCCATAAAATGTCATTATGTTTTTAAGACACAGAAAATGAACATAAAAGAAACTGAAATAACAGTTGGCGTGAATCATTTGAAAAAGAATGCATGCATTTCTAATATAAAATTGTGTATAAAATTAATGAAACCCTGTTAAACAACACCTTTTATGACAAACATATATTTAGATGACAATTAAATAAACAGACAAGGAAAAATATGACAACTAAGAAGCATGCACAAACTAATAGATCTGTTTTGACAGAAAGCTAGAGAGTTTCCAATAAATCCATTCTTTTCTAACCATAACACTTTCAGTAGGCCCTTCAAATACCTACAAAAGTGTTTATTTAAAAAGCCACACTGACTGAATATAATTTAATGTAAAAATATCAACAAACAATATTGAGTTTTACAATATTTTGATTATCAAGAACTGTTTGGCCCAGTGTTATAAGAGATGTAATTAGCAACAATAGCCAAACTGTCTTTGGTCTTTGGTATGCTGTAAACACTGACACAGCCACAAGCGAAATATAAAACATTTCCACATGTTGGTCTAGGCATTGTGATGAATTCACGATGTCACTCCTCCCGGCCGCTCTGCACCATGGAATATTTCTTACAGGGGTTCTTCAGACAGGCAGGCGGCCATGTGATTGGCCAGCAGAAAGAACAGGGCACTTGGGTCTGAACGTTCCTCTCAAAGAAGTTAAAAACCGGGTTCCACCAGGTGTGCGTGAGGTAGTTGTTCGGAGAACACTTTAACGTCTGGAGAAAAAAGGAAAATGTGAAATAAAATCATAATTAGGATGAATTCAAATAATCAAAACCAACAAACAAACAAAAAAAGCATTGTTTTGCATGGTCAGATGACTGACTACTCATGGTTTTCTAAAAACAGAAGTGGCAATGCACATGATATAAATGCAATATAGTTGAGAGATTAAATGACAAAAAGCAGTTCTGGGAGATTTGGTTAGTTGTATTGTAATGACATTTTAGATCCAAAGCAATTTAGCAATTTCATAAAAAATCACTGTTATTATTGAGGACAGAAGCCCTTGAGCCACTTCAGCAAAGTCTCAACCTCACACTACATTTCAGTGTTTTTTTATTATTATTATTATTTTGTGGATGTTTTTTAACTACCATAAATATCCTTTCTGAGATATGACAGTTTTGCTATCATAGGCTGCTTTGCTTGTAACAGTATGAACATGATGTGTTTTGATAGTTTGAAAGGAATTTTCCTGTTTAAAATATCTAGATTGGCTTCAATCGAATGTGCAGCACTTTACCACTATCAGGAAGTCGTTTCTCAGATGCTCGGCCTAATGGATTTGGATATTCTCAGTGTACTCTGAGTCATGTAAGCACTTTCAGTAAAAGGCTTAGTGCCCTGTTGCCTTGGGTTTAATGACACCCTGAATCTAAATCGCAAATTGAGCTGAGAGCTTCGCTGTGGGTTCAGATGTGTGTATTTGTAGTTGTCTAAATGAGGCTGGAGGTCAAGAAGATCAACATGCAAAATGAAAATATATCAAAATATGTGAACAAGAACATATTTTAACATACAAATTACACATTTAGACCCCATGAAGTGCCTTTTAGCTTACTTTTCACAGTTTTGTGGTAATCTAGACTATTGTTCTACAGTTTCGGGTCAGTAATATATATATATATATATATATATATATATATATATATATATATATATATATATATATATATATATATATATATTTATATTTAAGAAATGTATACTTTTATTAAGCAGTGATGCATTAATTTCATCAAAAGTGGCAATAAAGACATTTATAGTTTTATAAATTTTCTATTCTATTCTATTTATAACTTTCTATTCTTAAAAGTATCACGGTTAATACAAAAGTATCAAGCAACTGTTTTCAGCATTGATAATAATAAGAGATATTTCTTGAGCAGCAAATCAGCACATTAGAATGATTTCTGAAGGATCATGTGACACTGGAGCAATGATGCTGAAAATTCAGCTTCGCATCACAGGAATAAATTACATTTTAAAATACATTACAATAGAAAACAGGTATTTTAAATTAGTATAATATGTCACAATACTACTATTTTACTGTATTTTAGATCAAATAAATGTAGCCTTGGTGAACATAAAAGACTTATTTCAGAAACTAAAAAAACAACAACTTTTGAACAGTACTGTACACATTCCTACAAGCTGTTTTCTCATCTGTAAAAATGGACAAAAATCTAATATCAATCTAATATCAATCCCTTTGATATGTTCCACCCAGATTGGAAATAGATAACAGGAAGACCACCAAAATCCTTATTTAATAAAAGTCTTATTCAAGCATTTCTATTGTTTCATATTACTGATACAAGTACCTGCAGATTAGCCATAGTGTGATACCAGTAGAACAGTCGGGTGGTGATGAAATACGCCACCACCACATCCACACTGTAGTGCTCATGGGCCACCAGGATACACACGGCACCCACAGCAGCCGTTAACCAACACAAAAGATGGTACCACCAGAAAGAACGAGGAGAATCTAGAGAGAAACAAAAAATCAGTTATGAATCATAGTGTGTTGCTCTTTGAACATGCAAAACGAATGGTCAGAAAGTACCTCGGTGTCTTCTGACTGCTTAAAAACAGAATCTAAAATTGCTTACAGTGACCTCAAGTCTGTAATTAGCTGACAGTCTTTGTATTTGTGTCTTAAAATAAAGTCTGCCATCTGAGTAAGTGACATACACTCCTTGAGGAAGAGGTACGTGAGTGTGAGAATGACAGTGTGGCCGCTGTACAGGAAGTCGCCGCACAACAGATGAGACCCGGTGATTGATAATCCACCACCAGAGAGCAACTGCAGAACACGCTGCAGCTTTGCCTGGGAATCTCCTTGGAGCTGAATGAGAGATGCAGGAAAGAAGACATGAGTGAGGATATTGAATGTTGAAAGATGAGTGGTTGGTGACATGAATTATGAATTGAAAAAACATTCCATAAACTGATAGAATCTGCAGCCTTGTAAAGCCTGCAATGTTTGTCCTGAGGAAGGCAGAGGATATTACAGATTTAAAAGCCAAATGCATTTGCTTATCTTAGATTATCTAGGTATAAGATCCTGAGGGGATCATGACAAAGAGGAACGGCTGAAATAATTTGTATATTTTATTTTTTTTATTGGCGTTTACCTTTGGTGCACAGACCATGTGCATGCCAGGCACGGGTAGAGTGGTGACGTACATGGTTATGCATCTATACATGTACAATGTGCCCAAAAGGAAGAAATATCGTCTTGCTATAATAGCCCTATATGGAACAGAAAAATAAAAACAAAGTTCATTTTTGTCATTATTACATAGATGTGGGTTAGGTTGAGATTTCTGAGCCTTACAAAGCCTTTTTTATAAACTATGGTACAAATCGCATGTTCTTTGGAATGAGAACAACTACAGAATAGATTTGATAATAGTTACACATCTTATCATCTTGTTCAATCATTTTGTTATTATTTATTTTTTTTTTTTTTTGTTGTTGTTTCTTTTGTAAGTTGTTAATATGTAGCTGTGCAATATTATAAAAAAATATGTTAGAAGTAACGTCAGTTGGACACTTCCTGGCAGGATAGCTGTAGGACAAATAAATAATTCCAGTTTCCATTTTGAAAAATTTCATTTTTAAAATTGTAATGTTGAAAATTCAACAAGATCAAACATTTAACCCACTTACCAAAGTCATGAAAAATGACTGAACCTTTTTTATTCATTTATGAGAAATTTTAATTTCCCATTACCATTTATTTGTTAGTTTATTTATTCATTTATCAACGCTAAACCTCATATAATAAACATAAATTATATTTTGTTTGACAACCTAAAATTGATGAACAACATTTTCGGAAGGTTAAGATTCTATTACAAGTGACTTTAATTTTGTACTGTTTTTGTGCCATAAAATGGCTTCATTAGATTTATTTCCTCAATACAAAATAAATTTTTATAACTGGCCTCAAGGCTATTCATTTAGTCTGCTCTACATCATCATAAACATAACCCCAACAACCCATTAAATGTAATCTAACAGAGCCAATTAACAGGCTACAATGTAACCAGTATACTGTAATTCTGAGTGATGCCTCTTACTTGTATCTGTGAAAGAGCAATTGAATGGACCATATAGACACCAGAACCATTCCATTGACCTCAGTCACTGTAAATGCCCACTGTACGCGGTCTATATAGTCAAAGAACTTATCCGGCAGTGGTGGGCTGCTCTCCTTGGGTGGTACTCTCTCATGAACCACTGTGATCATAACCGTGGTCAAAACCAGGTTCAAAACAGCATAAAACAAAGCAATGAAGGTCTTCCACCATTCTGAGGGCAAACGGTTGCCCTTTCCTTCAGGCACGGAGATTTTGACGTAGTCTCGATGTCTGACCAGGGCTTTCCTTAAGCCATTTTGCTTTGCTTCTTCAGCAGCTTGGCTGTGGACGGGGCAAGATGTGCCAGGGGACGGTGTCCCATCTGTTCGGGAGGTGCTTGTGGGGTCCTTGTTTCCTTGGTGGTCTGACGATGCCATGAGTACACACAACTTCCCTCAAATGTCTGACTTCCTGCCAAGACTCTCTCCTGTAAGGCACTGTAGGATACTCTCCTCTGCGGCGATAATGAAAGGCCAGTGTTTTCAGCTCTCATATGATGTGGCTGGAACCGTCTTTTAAAAAAAGAAAACAGAAGTACATTAAATGTAGAACCTTATAGACATATATGACATTAAAAGTGTCATCTAACATGCACATTAATAATCAATAGAGGCTATTTCGATCATGAATATCACAGGCCAAACTTTTATATAAAAAGCAAAACTAATATACATAACTGACTTGCTTCATCACATTAAAACAAAAGAGTATGTCAAAGAAATGCACATATTATGTACTAATTTTGCACTTTAAATTTAATACATTTTAAAATGTATTAAAATAGTAATCTGTTACATTTTAAAGGCCAAATGGCTTATATATTGATTTATTACATAAATTCAGTTTCATGACAGCAATTCAAATGTTTCTGTAAAAAAGAAACAGTTTCTTTTCACAGTATTTATCTAGATTCACAATGAAAATTAACATTTAAGATGTTCAGTTTTATTATATGATAAATGAATTGATTAGCTATTTAGTTTCTCAATCTCAATTTGTAAAGGCAAGTTTTGGTATGATTTTAATGCACTTTTTATATTCCTTTAAGTCTTTTGGCTAGAAATCTTTCATCTATATACGAAACATCCTCTGACCCTCTTTTACGTGCTCGATGCATTCAAATAAAGAAAAGCATATAATTTAAAAGCTGAAACATCTGACACAACTGCCATCTAGAGAAAAGCCACAGAAAAAAAGCATCCATGTTCAGGTTTGAGCCGAGCATTGACTTCTCAACCCAGAAACAAGAGCATTTCAGGAACGGCCTTTTCTATTTATCTGAAAGCTTTCAGGTCTCTGCTCCATCACACCCAAAGTGCATCTCAATAACTCTCATTACGGCGACATACATTATTTACAAACAGTAAACAGAGCTTCAGGACGGACGCAGAACGAATGATGTATTGTACAAATCACTCAACACGAAGGCATCGATTTCCTCCAAATCAATTTAGGCTGAAATATAATTACATTGGAAATGAGTTCTTATTACAAATCTGCCACGAATGAACACTGGATTGTACACAACGTTGGTTCACAGAGAAAAAATATCATTATCTCTAATAACTTTTGTACTATTACATTATGTGGATGCAACTAAAGTTTTTTTTCCAAGCAAATCACTTTAAAGAGAGATTTCTCCAATTCAAAAGCACTTGCCTGTTTTGTCCCACAGCTCTACATGCAGAACTGAGCTCTATCGGTCCCACACTCCTCCTCTGACAATGTCTCTGAAACTTCTCTTCATACAACCACGTTCAGAGGGGCATGTTTTCCCAGTCTCCACCCTGCACTCTAATGGTGATGCTTGTGGTGGAGACCTGGCAGGGGAAAATCTCTTCCACATGCTCCCAGAGACAGTAAATGGATGGCTTGGCTGGCTCCGCTCCGTGTGTCCCCTGCCCTGCCTCCGTGCTATTTCCAGCCCTGACTCCTGCCTCCAGACCAAGCCTGTATTTTTCTCCCAGGGAGCAGTGGTGCCCGGTCGCAGACAAATTGGTAATGATATAGTTGCCAGGCCTGTTGAGCGTCCCCCCTCCCAGCTCATCCAGAGGTTAAATTCAGAATCAAAGGGAAGGAAAGAAAAAACCGAAGAGACCCCGCCTTACACTTAAAGAGATGAGAGAGAAAGGCTTTTCTTGATTATATTATCCCTCGCAGGCACACTCATGCACTTGTGTTTTTGAACTTGCCTACTTTACTGAATTTGTAATAGTCCACACTTGTGTGTGTCGTCTGCATAAAAGCATGTGCTTAAGTAATAATGAGAATACACATTTGCATACTACACTAAGTATTTATGTGAAGCATTTGTACAGTTTGTATTCTCTAGTTTATGTATAGGTAATTATTTATTATAGTATATTCACAGTCAAACTCTCTCAGTAGGTTAGTTGTGTTTAGGTTCATATTGTTTTACTTCATTGTTGTGTGTCTGTATTTATGTAGCACCGTGGTTCGGCATTTCGTTCCACTATATGTCTCCACTTGAATTTTTTTGTGGATGTGGATTCTCAACCAATCCTTAGATATTATCGTTTATATTTTTAATGTGTTTCATTGTATAAAGTTGCAGCTGCTACCTCAAGGAGTTATTTTTACTTGTTCTGACCTTTAACAATGTCTTAAGTTGATGTATTCTAATGTATTCAGTGATATTTTGACATGAATACAAACATGATGTTGACTTGAATTAATGTAGCAACAAACTAGGCCTAACTGTCAGTTTTGATGGAGATGTGTTTGTGTGTGAGGTTTGTCTATACCTGTTATATTACATTTAGTCATTTAGCAGACACTTTTATCCAAAGTGACTTACAAATGAGGACAATGGAAGCAATCAAAAACAACAAAAGAGCAATGATATATAAGTGCTATAACAAGTCTCAGTTAGCCTAAACACAGTATACTTAGCAAGGGCTTATAAATAATATAATAAATAAAAAGAAAACAGATAGAATAGAAAAAGAATAGAGCAAGCTAGTGTTAGAGGTCTTTTTTTTATAATTGTATAATAAATGAAAAGAAAATAGATAGAATACAAAAAGATTAGAAAGGTAGTTCATTTTTTTATTTTTTTTAAATAGAATTAGATGGAATTATTAAATTAAATTAAATTAAATTAAAATTAAATTTATGCATTTAGCAGACGCTTTTATCCAAAGCGACTTACAGTGCATTCAGGCTATCAATTTTTACCTATCATGTAGTTAATGTAAAATTATATTAATATATTATAATATATTATTATTATTATTATTATATATAATTATATATTTTGAAATTTTGAAAATGTGAAAAAAAGTTAAATTTGAAGGACATTTAAAGCAATTATCACTATTTAAAAGATATTTAAATGTAACAAAATGTGTTAAATGTATCAAAGGTCTACTGATATCAACAGGTTTGTGGTTTAACATTGGAGTTAAGCAGACATCATCACTTCTATGAGATATCCTCACTAATATAGTAAGACCAACATGTTTGTGTGTGTGTAACCATACAATTATCTTCAGCTGTAAATTATGAACTATATACACACCCTTTGAAGGTTTTATGGGAAGCCTCCTGGGCTGGGCCTAAACCACCGTGTCTCCCAAGTGAACTGATAGCTGAAGAGAAGAGATGATGGCTGCAATGATCTGAAGTTGAGCAATTACATGTTAGAAAGAGTGTCCTTTGTAATGTTAAGCAGCTTTCCAAGTTTAGATGTGTTCATTGAATTGGATTCTGAACTAGAAAAATAATCTCAGAATAAAATTAGAATGATCTAGAAACAGGATTATTCTCTAGAGAAATCCCACCACGGGCAAAAATTCCTCCATAATTCCAGCTTTACAATTTTGAATCTTACGAAAATTAACCATGGTTTTACCACAAAAAAAAAAAAAAAAATAAAAAAAAAAACATGGTTACTATAGTTTTTACTATAGTATTTGTAGTTTTACTATAGTATTAATGCTGTGGTTATCCAAATGGTAATCAATACGCCAAGTAAACACTTTTACTACAATAAAACCAGGGTTAATTTTCGTAAACGTAATTTCTAACGCAGTCAGCTTTAACCCTGACCCTAACAGTCTAATCCTAACCCTAACTCAAATAGCGTATTAAAAAGGAAACATTACCTTATTCAGGCTTAGTTTCAAACGTTTCAATGAACACAAAAGATTTATTTAGTTATTTACTTGGAGTGAGGAGGTAACCATAGCAACCGGTAAAAAAAAATAATAATAATAATAATACTAATCAAACACGGTTCATAGTATAATTCACGCACTGCTCGGTAGAAGAACAATCACGTGTCGATAATTAAAAATAGTTTTGTGCAACGTTGTTTTAACATTACTTTGTAAAGTCACTGCAGAATGAACATAAGTCTCCCCCTGTAAATAATTAAAATACTGGAATAATGCAACATGGTGAATGTTACATAAATGATAAATGCCTCATTGTATATGAAAAAAAAAGTAGTTTTAAATGTTATTCGTTCATTTTGTATGAGTTTAAACGTCATAAGCCAAGTAAAGCGTTGGTGGAACTCAATGGCGATCGTCGGATTATAGTCGGACTGTTTATAATGTAACACGGAGTTTTCACATGTGTTTCCTAGTGGATGTTTTGCGCAATTTAATTCAAACACTGTGAGTAGGTACACTTCACTTTTCTTCGTTTTACTTGGTTTATTAGTTTTCGCTGATTGTTGCGCTTAGTGATGTCAGATTGCAACCTCAGCTAAATATTTAAATACTATTTGACCACTTACATTTATGTGCAGTTGCTTTTTGCACCAAAAATTCATGTTTCATAGTTGAACACATGTACTCTCACTGACATGACTTGAACTCTTGTTCTTAACACGGAACTTGTCTTTCAATCCCTCTCATAATAAAGTATGTCCCTGGCGTTATGCTTCCTAAACGTTCAGATTTTACATTTTAAACGCGTCCCTTCATTTCTGTTGCAGAAGCTCTACATGTGGTCACCCTTCCTCTAGACTGTCAGAATGAAGCAAACCGAGCCACATAAAGACCGGGAGAGCCTCTATCTGGAGGTGTCCACTGTGAACGGAGCCGTGTCTCTGCCCCTGCACTCCTCTATCGTCCTCTTCCTCCTGTCTTACACAGAGTGCTCATCTTTCCACGTCTGTCTGGTCATAGATCAAGCAGACATCTTACCGTCCCTGTCAGGTCTGGTGCCCGGGGGTCTGGCTGTCTCTGACGTGAGGAGAGAGGAGCTGCCAGGGCTGGTGAGGATGTGCCGTCTGCCGGCTGCACTGGAGCCTGATGCTTGCTTTTGCAGAGCCGGCCTAGCTGTGGTACTGAGACACATCATTCAGAGAGCATGCCAGCTGATGCCAGGCCGCAGGGATGTAGCATCACTCCTGGGCTTCAAGAATACCTGTCTCAAGGCTTGTGCCGAGGTGAGATTTCAGAAGACAACTGCTTAAAATCCCTTTGCATAGTCACAAGTGTGAACTAATAGTGTAGCTGTAGGGTGACAAGCATGTTTTGACAGGTGGAATCACTTCAATTTCGGAGTTCAGCATCACAGAATCACACATTCACATGTTGACATTTGAGCTTAGTGTTTGCAGATAGTAGCTATAAGGCATAACAGAGCAAAAACAAGCTTGGGTTGCTTTCCTGTTTCTTTTTCCGCTGTTTTCAGAGCCTTGGGCTGTCCGTGGGGACAGGTGTGATGTCTCAAGACACCTATTTCAGTCACGTCTGTCAGATATTAGAAACATTTATGGTATGAAAATACCTTAAAGCAATTTTTATTAGTGCATTTTTTAAAGACATTTTCAGGAAGGTTTTGTTGTGTGTCAGTCAACAACAGACAACTTCAAATATATACAGATGATTGGGACAAAAAATACAAACCAGTGAAACAAATATGGAGTTTTTGTACATTTAAGGTAATGTACTGCAGTGTTGTTATTGTTAAATTTATATCTATTAACATTATTTTGGAAAATTTGAATTTTTTTTAAAAGATAAATATTAGATGAAAAAAAAAACCTAAACTTAAAAAAAAACTATAAACGAAAATTAAAAATGTTGCCTTGGAAACAAAATACAAAATTGTTAAACCTACACTACCGCAAAATTATACAAAAATATTAAGCAGCAAAAACCGTTTACAACATAGGAAGAAGAAATGCTTCTTCAGCATCAAATCAGCATATTAGAATTCAGCTTTGCATCTCAGGAATAAATTACATTTTAAGTTATATTAAAATTGAGAACGGTTATAATTTTCTATCTTTCTATAATTTTCTGATGTTAACAAATTTCTATCTGGATACTTTAGATAGTGCCTAAAAGCACTTGAGTCTTTGAAAACTGAACATCCTACAATTGCAATTCAATATATCCATTGTTGCTGATATGGCGTTAAAGCATAAATAAATAAATAACCCTTTTTATGTGCTTTATTTTAATTTGTTAAGAAGATAGCATCAGTTTGTAATACCAAACATTTCTCAGTTATTGACCGTAACATGTCAATAATTACCGACTTTTCAGTACTGGCTGCAATTTCAATATCAGTGCATTCCTAGTTTGCTTAATTATATAAAACTCTGGAAATGTACAAAGACATGTCACATTATCCGTCCATATATTTCATGGGTGGTACATCACATGTGTCTGTTATTAAATGATTTCTAAGTGTTGATTGCTCCTCAGGTGAGTCAGTGGACTAGATTGTGTGAGCTGGACATTCCCTCTGCAGTGGAGGAACACTTACGAAACCCTGAAGACCGGATGTGTCGACTTCCTGCTGCGATCCTGAACCTAGAGAAGAGGTTAGGGGAACCCGTCAAAGTCCATAATGATGACAAGATACGCCGACAGAAGCTACAACAGCAGAAGAAGAGCGATTCTCAGCTAAAAGGCCCTAGTTCAGAGATGGAGAGTCATCCGAATGAAACCCATCCAGGTGTTGAGCTCAGTGCTGCTCTGGCCAAGCTCTCTGCAGATGCAGTTCCTTCTCCCGCCACCAGGGAACGCTCTGACATCAGGAAAGTCAAGACCACAGATCTGCCAGAGCTGGAGCATGTGTTTGCAGAAGGGCTGTATTTCACCCTCACCGATGTCGTCCTGCTGCCCTGCGTCCATCAATACCTGGTAAAACAAACAAATCGAAAGCAGTTTTTATCTCATTGCTTAGAAATCACAATTCCTCACAAAGAGAGCCATTCATTTATTCGTTTTAGCAGTAAAGAAGACCTTTGAGGCTCACAGGTGCTTTCAAGTTGTATCAAACACAGACATCTCTTGTGCCTCTTTGTCTTCTCCTACTTCAAGGTGATTCTCTCAGTCCTGCATTAAATAAGGCCAGTAGTTTGTGATGTCCCTGAACTCTTTCAGTCTAAGAGCTTGACTCAGTCTGACACCAGTGTTTGTTAGACTATTACTCTTGAGGATCAGAAAATCTGTGGCAGTTGATTAAATAAAGGCTGTTCACACCAAGACTGATTCCTATAAGGATAACAGTTGACCATGTCAACAGACGATAACAGTCAGAATGTTATTAAAATCATTGATTTTAGCCAATCACGATCGTCCACTTCATACATTTAGACTCTTCTCTTCATTTCTTCAGTTCCTGAAGTAAAAATCCCATTAAATTTCTATTGATTTGATTTATAAACCTTTAAAGACAGACCTGCTGTGATTTCTGAGGTTGTTGATCAAAGGTAAATGCTTTTGATGAAGTCGTTAAAACTACATTAGCTATGATTGTGCAGAGAAATCTTCACCATTCAGAAATCAAACAAATCATGCCAAAAGAATAATATACCATGCATCAATGACGAGTGACAGTCAGTTTCCGAACAATCTCAAACTACTTAAATATTTGCATAAAATATACATATTTTGCAATAAACTTAAAAAAAAAGAAGCAGTTTCTATATACACAATGGAAATCGGTAACATTATATTTTACGATGTCATTTTTTAACGTCTCACATGTACATACCACAGTAATAACAGTAAATTATGCATAATTACATGCAACTAACCCTAAACCAAACCCTCATAATAACCTTAACCATATCATAAGTACATGTAGTTAATTAATATTACTCAGTACAGTGTATGGTATAGTCCTGCAGCAAGGACACTGTAAAATAAATAGTGTAACCTCAACATCTTTAATTTTATTTGAAATCTTTTATATTTATCTATTTTTAATTTGATTGTCGTTTTCAGTGCTTTATGGGATTGTAGATCTTTTCCTTGTAAAGCCATTAAGTACACGTTATGTTTTTGCATATGAATGTTTTTTGGTTCCTGATTTCAGTTTCGACTTCAGTTTTGTAATGTTGTGACACATCTCGTAAATCTTAAGCTCATTGGACCACATTTGTGGCATAATGTTGATTACTTGTTCCTCATTTTACAAAAAACAAACTAATCTGGGTTATAGTGAGGCATTTGCACTGAAACGTTAAAAATATAAAATGTTACACACACTGATATATATCTATATTGTTTCAAGAGAGCATCCAAATGAAATAAACATGTATTTTAGCATAATTTTAGTGCGAAAGAATCACTTGCTATATCCAGTTTAACCCCATATTGCCTTAAACCCTAAAACCCCAAGACAGTTTTAAAAGAATAATTAATGTGCCTTTACAAAATTATAAGCTTCACATTCCTGCTTCATCCATTGTAAGAATAAGAGGGATGACCTGAAAAGACTTGAAGGCAAATGAAAACTTCCCCATGATTTACTCACCCTCAAGCCATCCTAGGTTTATATAACTTTCTTCTTTCAGACAAATACAATCAATGTTATGTAAACGATTTTGAAGCCCAAATAAAGTGCATCCATCCATCATAAAAAGTGCTCCACAGGGGGTTAATTGAAAGACTTCTGAAGTGAATGAATGCATTTGCATAAGAAAAATATCCATATTTAAAACTTTAGAAACAGTAATTTCTAGATTCCGCTAACTGTCGTATGCATGTTCATGAGAGAGTGGCGTTCCAGCAGATGATGAAGGATGTAGGCATAGCGTAAGGTCCAGTGAGAAGTGTCTAATACTCAAGAGCAAAACAAAACACCGGTCACAATTAGAAGTACAAAACGAGGATTTATAAAGAAAAATGTCTGAGGATTTCAATATAAGCCACGAGAAGACTAGTTTTCCTGTGCTGTAAATTAAACTTGGGTCTCGTGAGACTTGCATATTCTCACCGGAGCTTACGCTACGTCACACACTGGAACGCCACTCTCTCGTGAACGTGCGTATGAAGCTAGAGATTAAGGTTTATAAAGTTTAAATATGGATATTTTTCTTACACAAACGCATTGATTCATTTGAGAATGCCTTCATTAACCCCCCAGAGCCGCGTGGAGCACTTTTTATGATGGATGGATGCACTTTTTTGGGCTTTAAAATCTTGAACTCCCATTCACTGTCATTATAAATCTTTAAAGAGCCAGGACATTTGTTAATATAACTCTGATTGTATTCGTCTGAAAGAGGAAAGTCATATACACATAGGATGTCTTGTGGGTGAGTAAATCACGGGGTAATTTTCATTTTGGGTGAACTATCCCTTTAATGCCACACATGGTTGATTGAGCATACAGCTATTTAATATTCCTATAATGCTTATTTTAAATTTTATTATTATTTTTAATGATTTAAATTTGAATTTGTCATACATCCCTGCTATTATTGTTCATACCCAGGGTTATGGACAGGAATGATACTTAATGTATTCAGACTTCCACACCACAGACGTACTTTGAAGTGATAGCTAGGGAGCAGAATATCATAGTGAATCTGTCCCTTCAGACACCCTGTGGAGTGTCTTTGAGGTGAAGCTGATGTGTCTCCATCTTCCATTTCTCTTTCTCTCTGGCTCTTTTCTTTCTCCTCTCTGCATTATTCATCCTCCTCTAGTCGTTCTTTCACTCTTGGCTCTCTGTGGTCAGAGGCGCATCGGTACCTCCTAGTTTCACACTCCGTCTAGCATGTCTCCCTCCTTCTATCCTCCTCATCCCTTTCTCCTCGTCTTTCCTCTGCGGAGCGATGATAGAGCATCACAGCTCTGGAGCTGATCTCGGTTCAGTGGGCACAACACTTTGATGGGTTACTTAAGTCAGAGCATTTTGCTGTCAGTGTGCATTTTTTAATAAACATTCACACTTTTTAGAAAACTCCCCAGGAGCACAACATACACGCAGAGCCTCTGCTGTCTCGCCCATTTGCCATAACGATTGTACATTGTTTTCTGAATTATGGCCTACTCTTATACTTGTGAATGTTTTTAGATCTTGATTTCAGTTTTGACTGAATCTGACAAAAATACATAGATAATAATAACAATTCATTAATATACATATGCAAACTTATAATTTATATGCATTCTGTCTGTCTGTAAATTTGTTAAAGCTGCTAAATATATATATATATATATATATATATATATATATATATATATATATATATATATATATATATATATATAAAATGATGACCATATTTAGGGCTGTTATAAAGATTAAATGTTTTGAATTGTAATATTTTTAATGACTGTTAAGCACATTTATTGCAATTCAAAACAAATAAAGATATCATTTAAATATTTTATATATATATAAATAAAAATAAATAATAGCTTACATTAAAGTCATACAAATAATTCCATGATGCATAAATATTTTGCAATTTAAATATTTTGCAATTTTCCCCATTGTATTGCAATGAATTCACATCATTTTCTTAAAGCAAAGTATAATTTCATATGTGAATTTCATAGTCAGACATTGATTTTTTTTTTTACATTACATTACATATTTTATTATGTCTTTCCATTCCAGATCTCGCTCCAAAAGCACACCCCCTCCACCCTTTCCCATCTCCCCTTGCTGCTGAGATGGTACCAGCGTGTACAGGAGCTCCCCAGCGTCCTGAGGGCCGCAAAGGATTGTGGGATGGCCCTCCTCAGTCTCAGCATGGCTGACCCTTGCCCTCTCCAGCCGGAGAATCCTCAACCCAGTGGAGCAGAGCAGGAAGGGCCAAAAGTCAAGCAAGAGCCCTTCATCGGGGGACCGCGGCCAACTCTCACCAAACTACAAGTAATTGAATTTCACTCACTTTCTTTTTCTCCTGCTCTCTTATTTTATTCTCCTCGTTCCTCTTCCCCTAACTTTCCCTCTCACGGAAGGAGATTACACATGCCGTGCACAGAAGCGCTTCTCTTTGCCACTTCACTAAACCTGTCAGTAGCAAACTCACATAATCCCTAAACAGCGATCTGCTCTCAATACGTTCAGTGCTGTGCTCTCGTCCCTGTACGGCAGCCCTGTGTGCCACTGCGGGCCTGAACCATGATGATAAAGGATTTATGCACTCCAGTGAGGCAGAACAGCAGCCGTACTGACTCACTCTTAACTGATGGGACTCCCTGCCACTTGATACTTTAAGGAGGCTGGTATTACGGGGCTGTCTGCACTGCGATTTCTTTCAGCTGTGAGTCTGATGTTCATTAGTTGTGGTAAAGAATATGTGGAGGGTGAACTTTAGCATATAATGAAATGCTTACTTTTATCATGAAATGTTCTAATCCGTAAATAAATGAAAGCATTCATGAACTTTATGTAAAGATATGAATATGATCACAGTAACCTAATTTCATGCTTAAAGAAATCCAAAGAACATGAGAAACATGAATTCAGTGCACATTTGCTTATTTTTCTTCATAAAAATTTCATTTTAAAATATATTTAAATAGAAATTGTAAATTGTAATATTTCAGTGTATTACTGTTTTACTGTATTTTTGATCAAATAAATGCAGCCTTGGTAAGCATGAGATTTATTTCAAAACATTAAAAAAAATCTTACCAGTCCCACACTTTTAAACAGAAGTGCAGCTAGCTATTAAATATTTGGATTGGTTTTCATTGAGAATGAGTTGGTATTATGGCCTTAAAAATAAATGGCTCTCATGAGTCAAACTCAAGTGTTCCTCGATTAATAAGAGAACAAGTAAACAAGTTTCATATTTTGGTCCATTAATTTTATTATAAAAAATAACTATCAGTTTAATTTATCTTCATTGTCTTTAAGAATCCTGTGCACCACATTTTTATTTAATTAACAGTGATGCATTATAACAAAACTCTAAAAGTAATGTTTATTTTCTCAGTTCACCTAATTCTTTTTTTTTTTTTTTGTGGATATAGTGTTCAAATTAGTTTGGGCCCAATGTACAACATACTTTTCAAGTGCTGTTTACCCTGAACCTCTGTACAAGTTTGTGCTTTTCCTACCAATTTTAAAATGTTGTAATGCAACATTTGTATCTTTATGATGAATCACTTGCTGTAGTCACAGACCCCCATGTTTCCTCACCTTTCCAGATAATAATGCACCCAAAGGCTGTATTTCATGGAAAGCTCAGCTTGTGACATCATTACTGTGTCCTGATGAGTGCCCTCTTTTTCCCAGGAGGAAGCGATGATTCAGTCCCTAACCTCCTGTGCAATCTTCTGCCTGCTTATTCAATTTCCCACCGCTTCCATAGCAGACCTGCTGATTTACTCAGCATCTAAATGGCCCACAAACTCCAACAACACTTCATCGTTGCCGAAATCTGCCGATAATGAGTAAAGAGTCTGCAGTGGTCTCATATACTTCTGCTGTATGACTCCCGCAGGAGAGGCAAACAGAGTAACAATGCTGGGTCTCTTTTCTGTCTGCCCCGGACCACAATGCAATAGTCGGGTCCCCAGCAGGTGATAAAAACACACAGCTGCCGTTGAGTTTACAGGCATGCTGCAGAACTTCTCTTCCAGCTTTTTGTGTGTTTGGTGTTTGCCACCTCTGGCATTCTGCAACTATAAATCAGATATTTCCCGTCACGCTAGTGAATATCAATTTTGTGTGTGTGAATGTGTTGGAGCTCAGCAGGCTCTCTTAATGCATAGCAGTCCACTGGGATTTTCCATGCTGCGTGCTTTCTGCTTTAGGTCTGCTCTGCAGCTGTTGCTGGTGGCTCATTGCTTTAGAGTAAATGACATTTTCATCTGCGGAGCCAAACCTTATGGCCAGCCTGGATTTGTAATGACAGAGCAGCAAACAGAGATGCACCCTCACTAGCTACTGTTTAACAACCAGAACCAGACTATTCTAAATCAATGACCAAGAGTGTCTCACAAACCCCATTTGGTGGTTTAAGAGAGAATTAGCTAATACGATTTGTCAATTAAGGTGTGGCTAAAGGATGTCGTTAGGCATGACACACAGCATTATATTATATTGTGCATTCTAGCATGTCTGTAATGTTGTGTTGAATCAGAAGCCAAATTTGTAGGATTCTTCAGTTTTATTGCAAATTTCAAATAAAAGAAAAATGTGATTTAAATACAAATACATGATTTTTAAAATAAACTATATAAAAGATAAATGCAATATTCAGTTTTGCAGTGGAATTAGGAATACTAAGCTGTCTGTTATTAGACTGGGTTTTAGTATTATGGTAACAGGTTTTCATTTATTTATAAGTAACTTAATATAATGTGCAATTCTTATGACCTTTTTGCTTGAATAAGTTTTGTACACAATTGAATTTATAATGTTTTATGATAGATAGTTAAAGAAAAGCACCCAACAAGTGATAATTCTTGCAATACCATTAAAAAAAAAAAAATCCTGTTCAATTTACAGAAAAAATATGGCTAGAAATTCACCATAAAAAAATAATGTGACAATGTTTTGGGTATTACAGGATTATCGGTTGTATATTTAACTTAAAAAAAAAAATTAAAAATAAAATAAAACCATATATTCCATTAAGTGGTACAATTTTGAGTTTGTTTGGTAGTTCAGGTTAATTTCATTCTAAACAGGTGCTAACTTCATCTTGCCAGACTGGTGAAAATTTGTTGCTGCTACTAAAAAGTACCCTATAAAATCCCCCAACACAGCACCATATGTGACCCTGGACCACAAAACCAGTCATAAGGCTCAATCTCGAAATAAATAAGTAAGCTTTCATTTGATGTATGGTTTGTTAGGATCGGACAATATTTGGCCGAGATACAACTATTTGAATGTCTGGAATCTGAGGGTGCAAAAAAATCAAAATACTAAGAAAATCACCTTTAAAGTTGTCCAAATGAAGTTTTTAGCAATGCATATTACTAATCAAAAATTAAGTTATGATATATTTTCAGTAGGAAATTTACAAAATATCTTCATGGAACATGATCTTTACTTAATATCCTAATGATTTTTGGCATAAAACAAAAATCGATAATTTTGCAAATAGACCCATACAATGTTTTTTTTGGCTATTGCTAAAAATATACCCCAGCGACTTAAGACTGGTTTTGTGGTCCAGGATCACATATATTGACTTCTGTGTCTGTAGCATTCTATCTATTAGTGCTTGGTTTGCATCTCATATTCTCAATGTGGAATAATCAACATAGCACACTTTTTACCCGTTCCCGTCTCTTTGATTATTAAGTACCAGCTAGGAAAAATGTAAAATCAACTGTAGGACTTCAACCTTTAAAGGAGTTTCTAAAGTGGGTTCAACTGCTCCGTAACTGGTTCCTGATTTAATTACCACCTTGTCTAAGCTGTTCTGAGGAACTGTGAAAAGTAGTCAGCTTCAGTAAAAAGCTCTTGCCTGGAGGCTTCTGTCGGTAGTCTATGGTTTAACCTGTGTTTATATGTTCTTTTGTCCTGCAGGAGAATGGGATAGACGCTGTTTACTCCGCTCACCCTTGCCCTACATGGACAGTTGATTGGGAGAGCCTGCCGGCAGCTGTCAACCCCACTGAAGGTAACCTTGGGTGTTTTTTCCACACAAGTGGAACACAACCTTTCACACTTAACCTGACAATTGTGATAAGCTTATTTTTTTTTATTCATATAATATTGGAATAGTTGTGTAGAACTTTTAAGGTAGTTATGCAGCCAATGCATTTAGTCAAAACAGGGTTTTATTGACAACATTAAGTAGAGAGAGGCAAGGAAAAGATGAGTAAGAAAAGGGGAAATTCCTAGTCTCTCTACTCTACATGTCAATAAAACCTTTTTTTTTTTTTTTTTTTTTTTTTTTTTCCATCAGCCAATCCTGTAAGGATGCTAAGAACTGTTTTCTGGCTCTCTTTTGAAGCATTTAAAATTGTAATCCACTATGCATGACAAAAAAATATACTTGTCAAAGAAATAACATTATTGCAGTACTTGCTTGGTTTCCTAAATTTCATTTTCAACTGTTTCTGCTTCACACAGTGCCTGAAATAATTTCAACAACTGATGTGATGGCTTTAATGTCTATGATTTGGGAATAGAATAAGTCATCTAAAATCAGTTTTGGATCATTTTGTCTCCTACAACTAGGCATTGCTTTGCCTTTCTGTAAGCAAATTTTGCCTGTAGAAATGTGTTTCTGAGCAGAGAGTATTCATGCCTGTCCTGTGCTCTGGGCTCGTAACTAGTTCAAGCATCAGGCAGCTGTTTTTCACCAGGAATGAGCGAGATGCCAATCACCTCGCACAGACCGTCAAGTGAGCTCCGTGGAGAGACAGCAATCCAGTTCATTTAAAGAGTCTGGAAACAATCCTTATCGACTCAAGCCCCTGAGAGCATAATTTACTTGAGTCAGAAGACTACATATAATTCCACTTGGTAAGAAAATACAAATACAAGGGATGTCAGAGTTAGTACTTAAGAAATTTGGTACCTAATTGTTTGCTTTTTGAGGGAAGATTTTGAAAAGAAACCCCTATCTCAAATATGTAAGGAGGGTAGAGCATCCTTTCCAGTGTTATCATTAATTAAAACTAATATAAAAAATTAAGAATAAAATTATATATAAAAAAAAAACTGTCAGTTAAAATAAATGTTAACTTAAAACTATTTAGCTACGTGCCAAGCCATGATTTCTCATTTTCTTTTATTTAAATTTGAAGTACTAAAATAACTGAACTGAATTAAAAATGAATAGATCTATATAGACACACACAAAAAAATATATATATATATTTATATGTGTGTGTGTGTGTGTGTGTATATATATGGATTATATAACACAATTACTAAAACTTTAGAAGAGAACAGAATGAACATTTTTTTCCTCTTGTTTTCCATAAGTGAATGGAAATACAGGTTTGGAACAGTTTAATAAGTGGTTTCTGGGTCCCTTTTAGCCCATATGACATATTCAGTGTATTTTAATGGTAAGTCCAAAGTAACTGCTTTTTCCTGCATAGGCCAGGGTCAAAGGAGAGTTTCATCTTTTTTTACTTTCTCTCAAAATAATAAATAAATAATAATGAATAGCTTCCATTTGCATTCTAAGATTGCTTATTATTTGAGGCTTTTATGAGATGTTTTTTCTTGTCTTCAGTGCAGTCTGTAGTGGAATTCCATTGCTCTGTTCACATTTGCATCAAACTCTATTTCAGAGATGAACTCCCAAATAAGAATAATTGATTGTCTGCAACGTGCTGTGAGAACACAAGAACAAATTCCCTGGATATTTTAGATGGTCCAGGAGTCATGTTGCCTCTGCTGCTAGGGTTTTAATGCAGGGCCCTTCAGAGAAAACAGTTTTGAGACACTCACTGAACATAGGCACTTAGGTGAACCCCCACCTGCAAAAGTATGCTGCTTTTATTTGGTGTACCATCTTTTCCTTAACTATATTAGCCCTGTCTGTCAGCATGCGCCCACACATGCCTCCCTCTAATGTCTTTTCAAGGGCTGAATTCATGAGCAGTAACAGAGAGAATGTGTAAGTACAGAGAGGCCTGTATATTTCCTGCTGTTTGTTACAGATCCTCTATCATCTGAGCGGTCCACTAATCGCTCCTGTCGTCTTTCAACAGTCAGGTAACCTGTGGAGTGAAGACAATCTCCATTGTTATTGGATTGTCATAGTCTGCAACTGTTGGGGAAGTTGTATCAGCAGTCTGCCTGTGCCCTAGAGCCCTGACACTTGAATTGTTGTATCGTAACTTTAAAACCAGATTACTCAAGCAGACATTTAGATGTGCTGTAAGCAGATTCTGGCTTCCATCACAAAGGAAAACATGGTCTCCTGATGTTTAAGTGCTAGTCAGTAGAGCTCCTGACTAGAAGATGCTGTAGGAGTGCCTCAAGGCACCGTGTTGGGCCCCTCCACAGTGTTGGACTAAACATTATCTTTACATGATTTTCCCACTGTATGTATGTTGATTATAACCCCATGTTCACATTGAACATTGAGAGTGTCCTCTGGGACATTTTCTACTTTTCTTCTAATATTTTTTTACCCGCATTTAGTTGTTTCAGGGTGTATTAGTTTCAATGTCTGCTTCATGGGATAAGATGTTGGTACGTAGGCAGGTCTATAGAGGAGCTGTCGTATGGACAAGATTACAGAGTCCTGTTTCATTTGAGAGATTGGCTTCAGCACTAGAGTCTTTGGAAATTTGACGCGCTCTGTTCCCAAAAAGGCAGTGAATGAATTTTATTTATTGGCCGTTTTCTTTGGGAGCCATTTTAGCTAAATATTTAGACGTTTGTGAGACTACTGCAACTACCACCCACATTTTGCAAGCCACCTTCTGAGTGCTGATAAATATTGTTTTAAATTGAGGTCAGTCTGTGGGAGGATTGCATCGCCAGGGTGTCTGTTATGCAGTTTGCCGAGAGCAGGAGAGAGAACTAGTTGCTGTCACCACTACAGAGCAGAGAGAAGCCCCGGGGGCCACCTGGGAAACATGGCTGGTGGTGGTGCCTTGAATGTGAATTTATTTCCACTGTCAACAGTGGCCCTGTTGAGCATTAAGACACTTCATTGTGTTTATGTGGGAAGGGGCCGTTTACATGGGAGGTGCATTCCGGACACATCGGCCTGTTTTGGCAGCTCCTTGTCTGAAATGCTTCATCTCTAGACAGTTTATGGCCATAGAGGAGGGAAGGTCAAATGAAAGCCTCCTGAACCTTCAAAGAAGTGTTATTGCTCAGTCAGATGATTGGATGACTTAGAAAGGACTTCTAAACCCTCAAAGACACATGCTGCTTCATCTTAAGGAGCTAGATTCTGACAGTTGGCAAATGTTCGGTCTGTACTGATTTTTAGACTGGAAGAGACCTTCTTGGCTGACTTATAAAAGTGAACAGTACGAGGCTGGCATGCAACCCTGTAGCAACATTGCAGACATGAGTTTGTTTCTTGGTAACTCAAAATAACCTATGCATCCTGATACTTGGAAACTGTAGAAGCTTGTTAGTTAGATTTCAATCTGTTATTGCCATTTTTTTTGTGCAATTTGCATCAGGCAGTCTGTGGCAGTGAAGTCTGAAGCAGAGATAACCTGCTGCATTGCATTTCATTGCTCACTTTAGTGGCTTGGCTGTATTTACACATTTGCATTGTGAAAAGTTACTGTAGCTTGACTTATACCTGAATTAGTCAGTGTTGTTGGTCCCACTTCTCAAAGCACCAGTCGGAGTTGAATTGAAAATACCTTTTAAATTACACTTCAGCTCTTGAATTTAGAATTACAGTGATGTGGAATTCCAGTTTGAATATAAGAATGTAGAATTAAAATAAAAAAATAAATAAATTGAAATTCACATAACTGTCAGTTTTTTAGCTTTGAATATATGCTGGAAAAAGCCTTTATTGAAAGTTTTGAAAATGTTTTTTAAAAGTCTTTATATATATATATTTGAGATGACCCCACAGGAATATAAATTTGTATTTTGTTTATACATTTCATCATATTTAATAAAAATTTACTTTTGTTCATCAAGGTATAAGAACACTTCATTTCCCAGAATGAATTACATGTATTTATAATTACTTTTCTGAAAGTTCTTCCTCCTATCATTCCAATTCAAACAAGGATTGTGACCAATTCAAATCAAATTCACACTCCTGGATTGAAAGTGAGCCAAATCTTTATTCTGAAAATTATCTGTATTCACCAGATATTTGAAGGTGTACACTGGGGGAATATTTATTTGACCCAGTGCTGATTTTGTAAGTTTGCCCACTTACAAAGAAATTAAGTGACTGTAATTTTTATGGTATGTTTTATTTAACGTATAGAGACAGAATACCAACCAAAAAAAATCTAGAAAAAAAACATTATATAAAGGTTAGAAATTGATTTGCATTTCAGTGAGTGAAATAAGTATTTGATCCCCAAGCAAAACATGACTTAGTACTTGGTGCAGAAACCCTTGTTGGCAAGCACAGAGGTAAGATGTTTTTTTTTTTTTTTTTTTTTGTAGTTGGTCACCAGGTTTGCACACATCTCAGGAGGGATTTTGGTCCACTCCTCTTTACAGATTCTCTCTAAATCCTTAAGGTTTCTTGGCTGTTGTTTGGCAACTCGAAGTTTCAGCTCCCTCCACAGATTTTCTGTAGGACTGAGGTCTGGATACTGGCTACGCCACTCCATGACCTTGATGTGCTTCTTCTTGAGCCACTTCTTTCTTGCCTTGGCAGTATGTTTTGGGTCATTGTAATCCTTGAAGACTTATCCATGACCCATCTTCAGTGTTCTGGCTGAGGGAAGGAGGTTCTCGTCCAAGATTTTTCAGTACATGGCCCCGTTCTTTTGCCCCTCAATTCGATGAAATAGTCCTGTACCCTTAGCAGAAAAACAGCCCCAAAGCATAATGTTTCCACCTCTGTGCTTGACAGTAGGGATGGTGTTCTTGGGGTCAAAGTCAGCATTTCTATCTCTCCAAACACGCCAAATCGACTTAATGCCAAAGAGCTCAATTTTGGTCTCATCTGACCACAGCACTTTCTCCCAAGCCTTCTCTAAATCATTTTGTGCTCTTTGGCAAACTTTAAATGGCCCTGTACATGTGCCTTCTTGAGCCTTCGCTTACAAAAAGTGTTCCCATCGCTTCGTATAACCCAGATTGCACGTCTGATGGCAAATGGAGTATTCTGACGACTTTCATACCTTATATGCACCTTGACACTGTTATTTACTTAGCAGTCTATGGGACAGTCACAGGCCTCCCGGTTTTCATCCAAAATATCTTAAATTGGGTTTCGAAGACGAACAAAGCTTATACAGGTTTGGAACGACATGGGGTAAGTGATTAATGATAAAATTTTCATTTTGGGGTGGAGTATCCCTTTAAGATCATTGACAAGCTCCTCCCGTGTAATTCGGGGCTGATCCCGCACCTTTCTCATGATCATCCTTACCCCATGAAGCAAGATCTTGCACGGAGCTCCAGACCAAGGCCGATTGATGGTTGTTTTGTATTTCTTTCATTTCCAAATAATCTCACCAACAGTTGTCTCCTTCTCGCCAAGATTCTTGCTGATGGTCTTGTAGCCCATTCCAGCCTTTTGCAGATCTACAATCTTGTCTCTGACATCCTTTGACAGCTCTTTGGTCTTGCCCATGGGGGTGGGAGAGGTTAGAACGGAAGATGCAGATTGTGTAGACAGATGTCTTATACACCTAACGAGCTGACATTAGGTGTAACTTCTTAAAGTGACAGGACTAATCTTTGTTCCACATGGGCACATAATCAATCTGTGGGAGCCAGAAATCTCTCTGTTTGGTAGGGGATCAAATACTTATTTCACTCCCTGAAATGCAAATCAATTTCTGACCTTTAAATATAATGTGTTTTTTGATTGATATTCTGTCTCTATTCATTAAAGTGTCCCTATAATGCCATTTCCAATATTGCCTTTCATGCAGTATGTAATGTGGATGTATGTGAATGTAAATGATCTGCCGTCGTTAAGCTAAGTGCACGATAAATAAAGTTTTTGTCTCCCAAAATAAAGAATCGACTGAACAGCTGAAACGAGTCGTTAGTAATTCAAATCCCATTCTGTGACGGCTACACGTCACAGGGTAACACATTTGCATAATGCCCATGTTCTTGGCCAGCCGCGAACAACTTGACCCCGCCCAAAAACATGTCATTCTACTGAAGACTGCTTCTCTAATCTCGGGGAGTTCAAAGTGGGATTCACAAAACGCTTTTTGTTGAAAGATAGATCAGTATCCTGTTCATTTGGACCAACTGTTCCACTGAATCACAAACTGTAAGTATGATAAATAATAGATGTTTATAATTTCTATGTAGTGTTCAAAATACAGAAATCTTGAAATAGGCGTATCATTTCCGACACGCGCAGTACAGAATCGCTGGAAACTGAGATGATATTAAATGCATATTTTGAGAAAACGAAAGCGTTTTTTGACCTTGCATGCATGTAATCTTATTGTAGGAGACTCCCAAAACAATATTAGGAACCGTAAAAATGGCATAATGGGGCACTTTAAAATAAAATAACCTTAAAAATCACAGACCCTTCATTTCTTCATAAGTGGGCAAACTTACAATATTAGCAGGGGATCAAATAAATATTTCCCCCACCGTAGGTCCCACTTTTTCCCCCATACATGTGCCAACTACAAATAGCACTTACCCTTCCTGGAGCCGATATTTCGTTCAGTTAGATTAATTGAGCCTCCATTTCATCAGTTAGATTGGTTCAGTTAATCAATACCAATTAAATGTTGCTGTCAAATCTGGCTTGCAGTTTTGTTGGTCCCAACTGGAGATTCATCAGCACTTTCTCGGCTTGGTAGCGGTTTCAATATAGGCCACAACCCAGAGAGCTTTAAATGAGTTTTACTAATTGATGAAATGTTTAAGTGCAATATGGCAGTCCTTTTTATTTTCAAAATGCCATCTAATTAATATTCATGTGTGTCACTTTCTTAACCTGGCAATGTTATTTTTCTCATTATGTGAAGAAGGATTTGTTTTTTTATATTTATAAATATCTATCCTTATGCAGTGCTTGGGTACCCATGGTTGATGGTTAATTTAATTTATGCTTGTGTTATAATTTGCAGCCTGGTTACAGTGTGAAACAAGCATCTCTTCTGCTCTCTTCTCAGCCTTTAGATTGTCCTTGTTAATTTTCATGCTGTGTTATTCTGTTGTTATCCTGAATAATACATTGGATCAGGCCACAAGGAACCATAAATTACAAGTGTTATTTGCATTTTCTTTTCTTTTTTCCACCTTCCTCATGTCTCGCTCTTCTGCATTTTCACTGGTTCTTCTTTTCTTCCTTTTCAGATTCTCATTTCATGCACAATGTCTGTAGTTAGCCATCATCCTTCAGATGCTGACCTCCACCTGTAACTCCTGTCTAGCTGTTAAGTTTACTTTTTCACCCAAAATGTCCACTTGGGCATACTGTATTTCTGCTTTCAAATGACTGCCTGTCAAGGATTTTTTTTATTTTATTTTTTATATGCCATTTGTGCTGAAGACTCAATAAAACCGAGTTTTCTTTTGGATTCAGTCAAGTCTGTTTACAACAACACGTGTAGTCACATGCAAAGCTCTCTTTTCTCTTTTTTTTGGCTAAAGATGCTCATGGTAAACTGCAAAAAAACACCTAATTATCACCTATTCCTTATAAGTGTCTGTGAAGAGTCTTATTGAGACCTCTTTTGGTCATTGATCTAAGGAGTGGATAGAGTTTTTTGTTCTTAGCAATTTGGGAGCAATGTTGTTTGGCTTTTTTTTTCAAAAAAAAAAAAAAACAGCACAGTATGATGTTTTCTGGGATTTTGGCCAAATTTGTGTCCTTTATTCATATGCTAAGCCTTTAGCTGCTGACATTTCATGAGTGGTGTGTGATACAGGCCTCATTATGTTTAAAAGCACAATGAAAAGCCAGTGCCAGCATCCTTGTTTACCAAGCACTTTTGTTGAACTGACAATGTCAGAATCTTCTACTTTTCTTTTCTTCCTGACAAAAATCTTCTTTGCAAGCCAAGTGATGACTGCTGTAATCTTTTTGAGGGCTTTTTTAGTTAATTACTTGAATTGATCTAGATATTTCCAGATGCATTACAGTTAGTGAGTTGTGCATCTTTTTTTCTTTCTTTCTTTCTTTTTTTTGGTCTACATTACAATGCAGGTGCAAAAAGATGGATTTAGGTCCTTCTTGGAATGCACTGAGTATATTTGCTGTCTTCAAGCGTGACGGCTATTTCCTGGAGTTCAAACATCTGTCAATGTCAGTTCAGGGAGCCAGTGCTTCACTTAAAGTTCTCTGTTGAATGATAACATGATGTTAAAGGCAAGATCAGTTGTGATTCCTCTGGGTGTTTTATTTTTTACTTTTTTTTTTTTTGTCTTAGATCACACTTTCTGTCCAAAATGAAAATGAGAGTTCTTCATGAGTTTATGGGACCAAGATGGAATGAAAGCATAAATAAATCTAGTGCATTTACTTCCTGCACCTTTTGTATCTCTGAAGGTGTCTCATCACCTCTGACAGGCACGTCTTCATAGGGTGGTCAGCACCCAACACATCTGATTTTACAACACCTGCGCTCCCTCACAACTCAAGTGTGAATTTGAAACTCTCTGGTATGGCGGAGATGTGTTAGACAAACAGAACAACTATTGTGCACATCGCTGGGGAACAATGTAATCTCTGACATGTTGTTAGAAGGTGGTGTTTGGTTTTAGAGGTTGTATTTACATTTCTCCAGACTAGGTGTGTATATGTTTTGGCGGCGTCTTTGTCTGACATGAAACCACATACGTAAGGTACACATGAGGACATCAGTGTTATCATAGCTGTGTTGGATTGGGTGTTAAATACAGATTATTTCCAGAGGAAGCAGTGTAGTGTGTGTTAATGTATAGAGGTGTATGGGTGTTCCCAACTAAATGGCTTTGCCATAACACCTAGCATATCTAAAGCTTATAGCTTTTAAAGCACTTCTACAAAGTTGACCATTTATTCACATTAGAATAGCAATGTTTTACAAATGCCCTCTGATTGCAACACTGAATATTGGGTATTTGGTTTCATGCAGTTAATATGATCTTTTTATAGGTGTTTTGTAATATAAAACCTGATTTGGCTTGGTGTTTTGAACTACTATGTTAATATAAAGGAAAATAATTTTATAACGCAAATCCTCCATTGTCCACAAAAAGCAGTTTAATCTATGCTTTTGTAAAATGTACACCTTTTCTCTCGACCACAGATGTAAATGCTTTTATTAATCTGTCTGAACAGTTTTGAGGTTAAATAATCTAATTTCTTTGTAATTGGATAATATGGATCCATGAATTTATTGATGTACATTTAAAAGTACTGAGTGAAACCATTCAATCTTGATTCATACTATATAGGCCAATATATTATTCATAGAATTATATCATGTAATTCATACTGGTATTCTGTGGTCTGAATTAAAATTTAAATTTACAATTTAGCAGTAAATGCACACAGTTCTTGAGGGTGACATCTTTCCCTGCACCGTGAATTAACTGAAATTGCTTTGGATTAAAGCATCCACATAAATGTAAAATGTAACTGTATTATTCCAGCTGATATGACAGATGTAGGGGAAGTTCTGCAATAATTTCTGCAACTTTCATCATTACAACTGCAATGCCTTAGTTAAAAACCTGCTGTAGAAAACTTTGGAGGGGCAGGGAATGTGAGATTTTGAGAGACAGCACTCTCAGGAAAGAGTCCCATGTGGCTTGCAGCCGCAGGTTGAGTACCTAGGCTCTAGCGTCTATGAAGATTCTCTGTTTTCTTTCTCAGATGGAGATCATTTCCCAGGCCTCTCTTAAATCCTGACTTGAAGCCAGGCTTCTCTGCACTGTGCTCATCTTTTTGTGAGAGTAAAACATTTCTCCATCGGATAGTTCTTGTCAGAACTGGAAGCATTCTGGCTGAAAGGGCATAAATCCCAGCAGGCTTTTGATCATTCCTGCTTCTGCATCTTGCTACCCAGGTGGGTCGCTCTTCTGGGCGCTTTTGTCAAATTAGAATCCGATCCTTGTCTTGACAGTTCAGTTGTGCACAGTGAAATGAAGGCGCAAAGTCTTCCGGAGAGAATGAAGTGTTGCACAGATCACTTGATATTTTCTTTTCGCACTGCCTAATGGCTGTTCTGCCTGGCGTTTTTGGTTCACTAATAAACCGAAGGGTTGCTTGAATTTCTTTACTCTCTCTGACAGCATGTCTGCTTGGAGATGGGTCGCCTTTCCTAGCTCGCCGTCACTCTTCTCCTTCTCTCTTCTCCTTCTCACTGTCTTTGAAAGAATGAGATGCGCACGTCCATCAAACCTAAGGAGGTCCATAATAGCTGGTGAAAGCTGGCATTGGACCCGTAGAAGTATGCTATGTGACCTTTCCAAGTGGCTGTCCTGAGCAGAGACGTCAAGAGCTGCAGACAAGGAAAGACACTCATTCCTTTTCAGAACCTTTCAAAAACAAATCGGACCCTTGAAAACATCTACTATAATACAATGAATGGTATATGTTGGTTGCTAAAATCTTGATAAACCATGATAACCCGACCTTGATCTCTTGATCTTCACATCCTTGTAGTGCTTTATTGCTTATTTACTGTAAAACTGGCAAAAGGCTGTTTCCCCCTTTTCAGACCATGTTCTTGTACGAGCAAATTGTGTTGGAAATAAGAGCAATTTGATGTGGAGGTTTTGTACTTATTTTGGCTCTCTTTAGAAATACTGCAGTGATTTTGGTTGCCCTCAGAGCGGCAGTCAGGGAACATCATGTCAGGAGTCAAGTGCCATTCATTTATTACATGACTCTGTGGCAGTGGTTCTCAGCTTTTGACACCAAGGCTCCCTTTATTTCTCGTTCTTCTACTATAATCACATAATCAAACTTTTTATTATTATTATTATTATTTTTATTTTTTTTTACAGAAAATAGGAGTGGTAGTATTAAAAACAAATACAATTTTTTTTCAAATAATTAATTTAATAAACAATTATTATTAATTTAATAAATACTTGATTATCATTGATTACTGTATGTAATAATTATAATATTCATAATTACTGTATTTATTTATTTATTTTAAATATTTAGTTTTATTTTATCTTCCAAACAGCAATTTATCAGAAATTTCTGCCTAATAAAATATTTTATAGCTTGCCTACAAAACTAGTTTTGTAGCTTAACTACAAAAATTAATTTTTGTTTCTATGACACTTGGAAGTCTAAAAATACAGTCTTAAAATTACATAATATATTCAGGTTTTCCAAGACTGTGGGCACCCTGTTTCCTCAGTAAAAAATATTGAGGTAACAAATTAAAATAAGAAATATGATTTCAGTTTTCATTTTTATCTGTTTGACCTCATTTTAAAATGCATTTTGTTTTGATTTTAAATAAGATCACTCTGAGTATAAAACATTGGTTGTTTTAGGCACAGTTTGGTCCATCTTGCTTTGTCTGGGAGCTTTAAGAATGTTCTGGAACTCAAGATTCAACAAAGGCCTCCCTGTTTACATTGTGATCTCTGAGATATTGTCGTCCAATGTACAAAACATCGCTGATGGATGACTGATAAGAGACCTTCAGCATATAGAATGAGGAAAGAGTTATGAAAGATTTGCTCAGCAGGGTAAAACTTTGTTCACTTATTATTTAGGCTTTTCATGCAAGTTTTCTACTTTTCGTTTTATTGCTGAGGTTTTTGTGTAAGTTCTGTGCCCCTGTGAGGACAGGCTGACCTGTGCGGTTCCATTGGGGACGATCTGAAGTGTTTTGAATTGAAAAAAAAAGCGGACACCTCGCCCAGTGCTGTACATGAGCAGAATAAACACTGACACAAATTGCTCGTTGTCACTGTGAGAATGAAGGTTCTGTATTCATTTATTACCCTTTTTTATTTCATTGCCCTTCCATAAAAATCTCATAAGTCAATAACGGGTTGCACTAATCAACTGCCATCTTTACTAATGAGTTTCCCTCTATTGGTTAACCTTAGAGTCACTTCATGGAAGTGGCTTTGAGCTTCCGTTGGCTGCCATCAGCTTCCCACACAATCCACGTGGGCTCCCTGGGAACGTGAGCTCAGCCAGATGGGCTGCACTAGCACCGCCGTGTTTGCAATACAGCTGTTGTTTTTCTCTCTCAGCAAATGTGTCTGTCTCCAAAGGAGAGCTCAGGGCTGGGGGAGATTGCTGTCTGTGCTGCCCCGTCCCCACAGCTCTTCCAGTTTCCTCTGAACAATGTAATCGTGGAGGCGCAGGCCTTAAGTTTTTTCAGCCTTCCTGTCATGCTTTATGTGTATGTTTTCTTTTTGAAATCACTAAGAGGTCATTAAAATGCTGTTAGATGGTTCTGTGGAAAGTGTCTCTGCATGTCTGGAAAATGACCCACAGACTGCGTAAGCATTTAATAACTAATGTTCAGTTTTGTATCTCATTTTATCTTTTTGTTTGGGTTGACTTGTAGAATCGTGTGATGTCTGGGGATATACATCTTTTGCTCTGCTTTTGCTCTCTGTTTTGGACATGAGCTGTGGTAGTGCCATGCTATTCTTTGAAGTAGCAGCACAATCTTTTTGTAGTTCAATAACAAGAAGAACATGCATTATACCTTGGGGTTTTGGACTATTGTTCTTTTTATTTAAATTTTAATAGGCATTTATCTGGAAGAATACAGTAAAAACAATAATATTGCTAAATATCATTACAATTTTATTACTATTATTAAAATATTTGAATATATATATTTTAAAATATTACTTGTTCCTTTGATGCAAAGCTGACTTTTCAAGTGTTCCAGTCTTTAGTGTCACATGATCCTTCAGAAATCATTCTAATATGCTGATTTTATTATTATTATTATGAATGCTGAGTTTGATGATCATAAACATTTAAGCAGTATATCTATGAAGCATGATATTGCCACAGTTTTGTTTTGCACAGTTTTTTTTTATTTTAGTAGTTTTAGAAATAGTCACTTTGATAATATCTAATAAAAAGGCTTTTTTCGTTTTCCGTTTCATGGTTTTTAATGCAGATGTTTGTGTGGTTAATCTTTTAGGCTTAGTTTAACATAGAGCCACATCATAATGTCTGTCTGGAATACCTCATACACGCTGGATAATGCAAATATGGTTTCTGCTCTTGCTTGCTTACTTTGAGAATTAACCTTGTACACGATTGACCTAAATGTGTCAGTATTTGGTAAGTAGAAGAGGATTTTTATTTTTTTTTTAAGCTGTGAAAACAAAATGTTAAAAAAGCAATTAATATAAATTTGACCTTTTTCTAGGCTCTGTTATTTTCCATCTTGCGGCATTCCACCTTAACTTAAATTTCACTGTTTTGTACTACTGCATAGTATCCAGAACAACAAGAACAAAACATTTATTTCATAAATGAGAAAAATGTTGATTGAGTTTAAGTCTTGGAGGTTTGGCTCAGTTCCTTGTGAAAGTACAAATCTGTATTTTTAAGCACAAAAAGTGGCACATTTGCTTTTAATGGATTTATATAGCCAGAAAGTGAGCAAAATGTGGCTTATGTTCAAATCCTCTCAATACTTCAATGTTTTTTTGTTGTTATTCCCAGAAAATTGTGTTCTCATTTGTATGTTACAGTGTTAGTGGCATATATTATGAAGAAATGAATAAAAAAGAAACAAACTTCTCTTACAAAAAAGTGCTGCTGTAGAACAAGTAATGTTTTAAGTTGTAATACCATGGTACTGTGAGATGGACGTGTGGCCCACCAATAATGTGCTTGTTTTTCAGTTTATTAAAGGTCACTTTGGAAAGCAGTGTTGGGTGGGATGTCCACATTTTCACTCCCAAGTGATTTGAGGTCACTGATTTTGGCTCTATTAACTATCTGTGTATTTTGTTCCAGCTCCTAATCGCTCTCTGAAGCTGTGACTGTGAATAGTTAGCAGAAAAACAGCCTTGAGGATGTCCTCCTGAACAATTCTTGCTTAAATACCATCATTCAGGCCTCTCTTAATCTCGCGAACACAGATGTGGCCACTCGAACACGCTATTCTGATCGTCCACTCAAGTGGCCTGGTTTCTTCTGCTTTTGTGTCCTCGGTAAAGTTCCCCCTCCCCTGCTTGCGCTCACATATTCACACTTTACAGCAGAAAGGAAGGAAATTGAGGTCTACTCTGGATTGCTGGAAAATATTCTCCCGTTGGTTCGCTGGCTGGAAAACTGTTGGAAACTCTTGTATGCTGAGTTATGTTGAAAAGAGAGACGCTGTTTTTCATTTTCTCATCCTCTATTCTGTCGGTTTTGAAAATGCTAGTTCAGTGGGAACATTGCATGCTGCAATATTTTGCTGTTCTGAATCCCATATTGATTCAGTACTGTTCAAAAGTTTGGGATCTGTAAGTTTTTTTTTTTTTTTTTTTTTTTTTTTTTTCAGCAAGAATGCATTAAATTGATGGAAAGTGACAGTCAAGACACTTATAATGTTACAAAAGCTTTCAATCTCAAATAAATGTTGTTCTTTTGAACTTTTTATTCATCAAAAAATACTGAAAATAATGGTTTTCACAAAAATATTAATTAGCGCAACTGTTTTAAACATTAATAACCATAAGAAATGTTTCTTGAGCAGCACAAATCAGCATTAGAATGATTTCTGAAGGATCATGTGACACTGAAGACTGGAGTAATGATGCTGAAAATTCAGCTTCGCATCACAGGAATAAATTACATTTGAAAATAGATTCAAATAGAAAGCCAGTCATTTTTAATTGTAATAATATTTCACAGATATTTCAGTTTTTACTGTATATTTGCCTGAACAAATGTAGCCTTGGTGAGCATTTTTTTTTTTTAAATTATTTAAATCTAAATGACAACATTGCATTGATGCAGTCAGGTTTTAATTATGTCTTCCTATTATATTATCTTCTACAGTTCAGTTAATAGAAAAACTGGTCTCTTAAACCAGCACTGTAAGGTAGATGAGATAACCATCCCTACTGCAATACACATGTAAAGATTAATGCATCTCTGAACATTATTGAATTGTTAGAGTGATGTGATTCAGAGGTACGTACAGGTGTATGCACATAATTGACCACACTGAGAAATGCCAGTTTATTAAAACCTCTTTTTTCTTTATTAGTTGAACTGTGGGATAATATATGAAAAGGCACATTAATAAAAATGGATCTAAAGTATTGTGAAGAAGCAATATCATGAGAAAAGGAATTGCAGTATTGATGATTGTATCAGTGCAACCCTGATTAGACCTCATGATCTTTTCTTATTTGTTTCATCCTTTCTCTTCCCAACATATACACATCTTGCTTGCATCTAGTCTCAATCATCTCTGTCTCCACTATCAGCCTCTCTATTTGTCTCAAAGGACTTCAGGGGGTTGTGAATCAAACCTGGCTGCTATCTCAGGTAAATTAGAAACTCTGCCTGATCAATAGATCTCATTATTCTATGAACGTCTTTCTGCTTGGTTTCTCCTTCATCACTTTCAGCACCACAGTTCTCTGCCTGCAGAATACAGCTTTTGGTGGAGTTGACCATACTGTATTTTGAGAGTTTCTTCCTTCCTTATTTATTTATGGCCAAATTGCCACTTTTGATTTGACAGTGGTGAAAGGATGGCAAATAATGGGAAATTAGATTCACAGGATTCAAACTTGCTTGCTTTATTTGCTTAGTCTCTCTCTCTCTCTCTCTCTCTCTCTCTCTCTCTCTCTCTCTCTCTCTATATATATATATATATATATATATATATATGCTACTTTTGATTTGACGGTGGTGAAAGGACAGCAAATTATGGGGAATGTGATTCACAGGTTTCAAAAATGTATTTAATTAATTTATTTGTCTTGTATGTGGCAGCAAATTATGGAAAATTAGATTATTGGGATCCAAAGTGTTGGAACATGTTGTGACAAAAGTCTCATTTTTAAAATGGATTGCTGTGGACTGTCTGCCAGTGATGGGTTGGTTAATGATATGAAATGTGTAGACTTTTTAAGCAATTTTTTGTTTATTCAATTCTTTAATTGTCTGCCACAATTTTAATTACCTTCTTTTGGACTTTTAGCTAATCAGCTAATCTGGATGTGCTTTTAATGAATTACAATAATAAGCATTTCACAATAAATTTATATTAGAATTCTAATCCAATGCCTTCTGGTAAAAAAAATACCTCATTGTTCATTGGAAGGATTGTAGGTTTTCAGAAGGATTTGATTCTCTTGATGTGTGAGAGATCGTTTTTTTGATGGCACGCCGACATTCCTCTGGATTTATGTCTTTCAGAGCCTGCAAATGTGCTCTCGGTTAATGAGTTACATCTTCACTGCAAACCGTGTATCTGCTCCACTCTGATAGCGCTCATGCCATTTGAATCCTGTTAGAGAAAGACAACACATGCAAATTCCACAGGCGTCTTTTGCAAAAGAATCATCATGTTTGTCTTTTCTTCCTCACCTGAGCCTGATTGATTCTTTTGTAGCCTGTCAGAATCATAGACATTAATTATCAGGTGTTGATTACACATGATAAACAAAACTGTACAAAGCTTTGTTAGGCTGTTTTGTGGTTTGTTTCCTATTTGGCTCCAGGTAGTACTTCCGTTCTCATCAGAGAGTTGTGCATACATGAGCGCAGCAGTGCACAGCAGACGCATCTGTGATTTATATTACATTGATGGTGTTTCTTCAACGCAGCTTGAGCAGTCGCTTCAAAACAGGAAATCTGCTGCAAATTTATTCCCCGTGGCTGTGTGAAAACAGCCTTTAACTCCAATTAAAGTTTGGGATGACTTGAGTGGCTAGGAAAAAAAAGGTGTAAAAATGTATTTGCTTTTAACATTTCTCACACAGCCGTTGAAATCATTCAGTCCGGTTAGTCACAGCTGAGAGTGGTGTTTGGCAGTTCTCTTTTCAGTTTGTGACCTGTAAGAATGCTAGATGTAGCGAATGCCATTTTAAGATATTCATTAGCTTGTTTATACTGATGTTCAGAGACTGATGTAAATTGTGCCGAGCCAAGTGAGGGACAAAACAAATGGAGAAGCAAAACAATTACTAGAAGTTTTAATGATACGTAACATACAGTGCCCTCCATAAGTATTGTAACAGTAAAGACAAAATTGTTTTGTTTGCTGTGGAGTCAAGAAATCTGTAAATATGATTAAAAGATGAATATGAGACAAAACTACAGAATGTCAGATTTTATTATTGGGTGATTCAACACAAAGATGTTTTACCAGGTAAGAAGATCAGCACTTTTAGAGTTTCATCTCCCTATCTGATGTGAGCATAAGTATTGGAACAGTTGCCTCACAGGTCTTTCTAAGTGTTCAGCTGTGTCCTGTTGCATTAATTCTTCAGATATTAAAAGCAGGGAATGTGTCTTTTCAGTTATATCCATTGCTTCTGCATTCTAAGTCTTGCATTCGATGATGACACACACACAAACCAGGATGAAGACGAGGAAGCCAACTCCGAAAGAAAAGCAAGCAATTTGGATGCTAAAAGAAAAGAGGAAGTCAATTAGAACTATAGGAAAAACAAAGGGCATGGAGAAATCAAGAGTTTGGAAACTACCGGCGACATCAGCAACCAATGACGACCTGATCGGCAGAAAAAAAAAAAACAACAATAGTTGATGACAGACAAATCATAAAAGCTGTGAAAATAAACCCTAAAATACATGTCTGTAAAATCACCAACAAACTCCAGAAAGCTGGGGTGATGCTCTGTCAATCTACAGTCCGCAGGAGAATTTGACACAGAATTACAGAAGCTACACAGCAAGATACAAACCTCTGATAAGCACCAAAAATAGAAAGGCAAGATTCTTCACAAATGTGAGCCAGTAGAGTTTTGGAACTGAATTGATGGACCGATGAGACAAAGATTAACCTTTATCTAAGTGATTGGAAAGTAAAAGTGTGGAGAGAAAAAGGGAACTGCAAATGATCCTAAGCATACAACTTCATCTGTAAAGCTTGGTGGAGGTGGTGTCATGGCAGGGGCATGCATGGCTGTCTCTAGAACAGGACTACTTCAATTTAATGATGACAATGTATGATGGCAGTAGCAGAATGAATTTGGAAGGGTACAAAATCATCTTGATACCAATATTCAAGAAAATGCCACCAAACTCATTAGAAAGCACTTCATATTGGATCAGGACAATGACCCAAAACACCCTGCCAGTTCAGTCAAGGACTTTATCAGGGCAAAGAAATGTAAAGTCATAGATTGCCCGAATCAATCTCCAGATTTAAATCCGATAGAAGATTAATTTCACAAGCTGAAGAGGAGACTAAAGACAGAAACTCCCCAAAACAAGCGACAGTTGGAATTGGCTGCATTAAAGGCTGGGGAAAGCATTTCAAAGCAGAAGAGTCTGGTGATGTCTATGGGTCACAGACTGACTGCTCTGATTGCATGCAAGGGATCTGCAACTAAATACTAGCTTTTAATCTTTTACATCTGCCTTAAATTCAACTGTTCCAATACTTATGCTCACATCAAATATTGGGATGAACTCTAAAAGTGCTGTCCTTTTTATTTGGTAAAACATATAATAATAAAATGTGACATTATGTAGTTTTGTCGCACATTCATCTTTAATCATATTTGTCTTTACTGTTCCAATACTTATGGAGGGCACTGTACCTTGCCTTGACACTTTATGTGCTTGATAACAGTGTAGTGATGTGATGGTTTAAATAATAATACGACCAATTTCTGTTATTTTTTTCAATTTTTTTCCTTCTCTTATAATAAGATAATTTATGCTTATTTTTATAATAAAAACAATAGTTTGTATTTATGTACTTATTTTTATCTGTTATTCCCTGCATAGCTTTGCTAGTCTCTAGAATAATTCCACCTTTTTTCTTCTTTTACAGTAAAATAGTTTAAACTTAAAACAATACAAAAACAATAGTCTGTTTTTATTTATTTTATTTACTTACTTTTATCGGTTATTTCATACATAGCTTTGCCAGTCTCTAGAATCATTCTACCTTTTTTCTTCTCTTAGAATAAAATTTAAACTTATTTAAACAAAACAAAAGTTTGTTTGTTTTTATTTTTTATGATCTATTTTTTGTTCTTTTATTTGTTTATCTGTTATTTAATTATATCTGTTATTTATATAGCCATATGTTTTGCTTCTCTTACAATAAAATAATTTTAAATTAATTTGTTTTTAAATAAACCAATAGTTTGTTTGTTTACCTATGTATTTTAGCTGTTATTTCTGTTTATATCTATTCGTTGTTTATATTCGTCTGTTATTTATATAGCCACCTTTATTTAATTATTTATTTATGCAAAATCAGTCATTCTTATAGTAAATCTGTTTGAGTTGACGGACTGATTGTGATCTCGGTTTATTTTGTGATAATGTCCTGCTGACTGTACATTATCACTTATTTACGGTGTCATGTATTATTTGTAATATGGACACTCATTTTTAATTTGGCTTTGGTTAAGAATCTTGTTGCGAGTTGTGTGTTGCTGTCGGCCATCTCAGTCTTCACGTTTGCTTTTCTCCAAAGGTAAGATGTCAGACACCCGGGCCGTGCGCAAACAACAACAGCTTAACAACCTGGTTGCCATGGTGACGGAGCTGGCCCGCCCTGGGCACACAGTGGTGGATTTCTGCAGCGGGGGGGTAAGTTTCCTTCTGACATTTTGAAAACGTCTTGGACTTGTTTCTGTTTTCCTACAAAAGTCTGTATGTGTGTCAGTAAGCATCTGTTCTCCTCTCTTGTCACCTCACGTAATCTTTGGGAGTGCTCTTGTTATTCTGTGCATACATATAAGCCCTGATGTCACAGCCTGTGAGCAACAGGTCAATATTCTGATGGGCGTCTGTGTTCTCGTGAGCTGACTTTGATCTGATGAGCTCTTTGAGCTCTGTTTCTCCAAAATCTTTTGCAGCTTTCTCTTTCTTTGTTTTCTTAGGGGCACGTTGGGATTGTTTTGGCGTACACGCTTCCTAAATGTCAGGTGAGACTTTCTGATTTTTTCAAGTGTAGCAAATTCAAGTTAAAGGAGTCAAAGAAGAGAAACTAAATCTGTCTTCCTCCCAAGTGACCTCATTTGTTGGCACTGGAAAAATAAACTGATTCCACTCGGGTTTATTTTTTTTTTTTCCCACAAGACCTTTTTGGGAAAATTGTACTTTAACCAGAGCGAATGGGAAAATCAAGCCGGTACTTACTCTGCATTAGAATACTCTTTGAGCACTAATGCGCTTTTGATGGTTCAGTGGATTATTAGGTAGTCATTTAGAAGATGTACTTAATTTTCTTTGCTGATTGTGATGAAATGGCTTTTCAAAGAAGAGCAGTTTGAGAATCAATGAGCAATGAACCAGTAAACCGTAAGAGGTATTATATGCGGCATGCATGGTGAAATATCCCTGTTTTTTTTTTTGTTATCGATTAGGTTATTCTCATTGAAAATAAAGAGGAGTCACTGGTCAGGGCCAGAGACAGAAGCGCTCAGCTTGGATTGACAAACATCGGCTTCGTCCAAGCAAATCTTGACTATTTCACTGGAAACTTCAACATTGGGGTAAGTGCTGCCTTATATTATACATATGCATGATATTTGTCTGTGAACTGTTAGACAGATATTTCAGAAAGTGTATTTACAGACATTGATGTTTACGGTGCATAATTATAATTCTCAAAAGTTCTCACTATAATAATGCTAACAGATTTAGGTGGCATTTTTATTTCTTAGTTATTATTGTTTTTTGTAGGAAATGGTTTGTAATTCATCCAGCATTTGTCTTATTTGTGCTACTGCGATCGTTTGATTTAATCATCATTGGTAGTACGATTTATTGTAAAACAAAACTGGCAGCCATGTTACTTGTTCAGATTACATTTTCTGGTGAAAACTCTTTTTTTATTGTAATTGTGAAGTACAGTGAACTGGTGCGTTTACTGACAGCCCACACATAGACCTCAAAACATTAAATTCATCCGTGCTGAGGAGCCGTGCCAATGCTCAACCCACGTAAAGAAGATCATTTCAAATGGAGATTTACATTTAGTCATTAAGCAGACACTTTTATCCAAAGCGACTTACAAATGAGGACAATAGAAGCAATCCAAACCAACAAAAGGGCGAGATGGCGACGAAGAGGCAAAACATATGTAATGAAGCTTTAACCCCCCCCAGGTTTACATTAGATTTTTAATCCCTTATTTTCAGCGTGCTCTCAGACATTTGAACCCCCATAGCCTTTCAACAATAATTGCTTTTGTTAATGTTTGCTTACAGCATTTGTTCTTGCTATAGAGCAGTTTCAGTAATTTTACATTAAGAACATACATTTTTTGCCAGGAGGTACATGTATAGGTGTCCCTTGCATTGTAAAGGCTGTTTAAAAGAATGGATTCTGGCACTCTGTAGTTGCAGCATGTTTGATTCTCCATGCCATCCATATTAATTAAGCAGTTAACCCTCACATTTGTCCTTCATTTCATTTTGGGGAAGTCGTGGCCTAGTGGTTAGAGAGTTTAACTCCTAGCCCTAAGGTTGTGGGTTCGAGTCTCGGGCCGGCAATACCACGACTGAGGTGCCCTTGAGCAAGGCACCGAACCCCACTGCTGTGTGTGTGCACTTTTGGATGGGTTAAATGCAGAGCACGGATTCTGAGTATGGGTCACCATACTTGGCTGTATGTCACGTCACCTTTTTAAAAGCTTTTTAAAAAAGTGGGTTTCTCATTTCTGCATTTTGAGTGATGAAATTAACTCATCGACATGAGGCTATCCAACATACCCAAACAGTGTATTCAGTTTTTCCATAATTTTTCATTTGCTCAAGTTTTGTAACCACAAACATATTAGAAATTAGACAGCAAGTTTCTATTACAGAATCTAGCATGACTGTACCTGTGTTAAGCACTCTCTGACCTTATTTAAGACAGACAGTCTACCAATGTGGTAAAAAATAAATAAAAAAATAAACTTAATGCAAGATATTTTGTCTGAAAACAGTTTTTTTGCTGTGTAATCTTTGAGGGACACTGTTGTCTTTGTAATAAATGAAGGAGTATGTGCTTGCTGCAGTTCTTGTGTTTGTTTCTGGCAGTAATGAGATGTTTGGGTCTGCAGCCCCAGGCCTCATCTCCACAGAGAGCTGCGGATGGAGTATTGAGCTTCACACGTGGCCGAGGTTGGGGGATTATCTGCTACCCACACAAAGGGGTTTTATCAAACCTTCACTGTTTCCCAAAACTAATACCGGTATCTCTATGTAGAACTTCTTTTGGGCAACTAGCACAATCATAAAAAATAAGAACATGCAAGATTTATATCGAACAGTCACCTAAAAAAATTACCATCCTAGTTTTATCTAGTTATTTTTTTTTCCCTCAAACATTTTCTCATGTGGAGGTGAAATATTTCTTGACTTATATCAGCAATAAGTAATAAAAGTGTGATCGGATTATTTTAGCACCTGTGTAAGTGATAAGAATTTTTTTTGATCGCATTAAGTTGTTAAACATTAAATATCTTTTAGTTCATAACATCACACAGCAGTGGATAGAAAAACCGCTTGTCTCTAGATTACTGAAAAATCTGAAAATATCAGGGACATTTTAATATTGTGGTTTATAGACTTGAAAATATCACTGTGATATATATATATAAATATTTCTTTATGAAGTTTGACATGCTGAATATGAAAATCACATTACTTTTTCTGTATCATTAGCAGCGCACATGCAAAAAAATATGTTGACAAATTATACAAGCTAATCTGTTATTACTCATGCATAACAAGTGCATGGTACATGCATAATATTGAGCAAGCATCAGCTGAACGTAAACATAAACAATTACCAATGTGAGTCATCGAAAACTTCAGAATTGGATGAATTTTGTCTTTTATGACTAGTCCCACAATGTTCCAGAAAGCACTAGAATATTATTAAATATTCTGGAATGTTACTGAAACGTTTAGAATGTTACCATTCTTGCAAAAGCAATATATCGTAAAAAAAAAAAAAAATGCAAAATTAGAAAAAAAAAAAAACTTATCTGTACTAAACCAATGTTTCATAATTAGTGAATTAAAATAAATAATACAATAATAATTAGCACCACAGAATTACAGATAAAACCATAAAAACAAATTAAGTGAAATTAATTTTGGTTACATCGTGTAATTAGTCATTGAACTAGTTTATGAATGAGTGATTGGTGACTCTGTATGAATTTGAATGATTTTTATTAAAATCTTATACAGCAAATACAAGTGACAGGAAACATGGAAAAGTATTCAGATGGAAAAGATTGTTGTCGTGTTTGGGTTGAGTTTAAAAAGTCATTCCACCATCGATTAACAGTTAATATGAAAGCTCTTGAAAGTGATTGTGTACTCTGTGTTGGTAATATAAGACAGATTGCCTTGCTGTTTAGAGACAAAGAGGTCTTTTAAGGGTTTGAATTTTACCTCGTCTTTGAGTTTCTAAACTATTATCTTGCATAACTCACATTTCATTAGCATTAATGATTAAAAGGCTTTGCTTGCTAAAGCAGCACAGCCAGAACTGTGTGTAAACAGATACATAATGTTTCCCAGAGGGTTAGATGCGTGAAAATGTCTACTATTCCTTTTTTAAGACAGTCTGTAATAAGGCTTGTAGCTACACTAGGGAAAAAAAATGACTTAACTTGGGTAATGATGTGAAAAGAGAAGTTATGGGCTGTTTGCTCAAACTTGATTTGTTGTACCTGTTGAATGATGGCGAAACAAGCGCACTGCTGTGTTCTGTGTCTGTGAGTAATGAACTCGCATCGTAGTCGTGAAGCTGTGCCTTCCACACCTCAGGCAAACTACTTAATTATAAAGACAGAAAAGTTTTTTACCCCCATTGAAGGGAAGAAAAAGAAATATCATCAGCAAAAATGAAGTACTGCTCCAAAAAAGAAAAAAAAACCCTAATAAAGAAATATGCTTTTGCAGCATGCTTTATTATTTTGCCATCCGGTGCTGAATAATTTATGCAAGGAAAAATAAGCATTGAGGCTGATGTTAAACTCTTTGTCAATGTTGTTATATTTTCAATGCTTTCAGAAAACTTTCATTTATTTTGTTCGCTGGATCCTTCAGTACAAGAGACCACACAAAACTGATGCAAATTCCACTTTATTTGCTTGCAAAGGAAAAACAAACTTGAGCTTCTTTCCCATGCTGAACAACATTCATCTGATCTCTTGGGAGACAGGCCACAAGCTTTGTCTCATTATGACTGTAAATTCGTTCTAGAGACGGAGCATCCGAGATTCCGATGAAAGACTTGGAATGACTGTGATGTGTTTTTCAACCTCTTTCCATTTGTAAAAAATAATAATAAAAAAAATATATATATATTCTGGCCCAATGCCAAGAATGATTTCATGTTAAGCTCAAGTGTAATTGCTTTACAGTATTATTCCCGCAGTAAACATTTACCCACAAATATTAAAACAATATTTTAAAATTCTTTTCTATTGACCTGTTTTTGTTTTGGATTTTTTTTTATATTTTTTATATTTTATTTATTTATTTAATTTATTAATTTTTGGTTTGGATTGTTTTTTATATGCTTTGATTTTATTTTTGTTTTTTGTTTTTGTTTGTTTTTTTGCTTTAATAGGAGAACTGTTCATTTTGTGCACAAGAAACATAAAAGCCAACAGTATTCATGCAGATCGAAAAGACATAATGTGTTTTAGATATATTTATATTTTACCTACCTAGTCACATTTTATTGCAAAGCTCTATATTATTACTCTCAGTACACCGTTATCGTGTTAGTTATTATATCTCCTATTCCTTTATCATCCTATCAATATATAGCTACATAAAAGTAATGTATTTTATCAGAGTGAGTAATATCTTTTCTTAGTTGTGCTATATCTTGCATTAAAGTCCTTTTGCCTTTGGTGTGAATAGACTTGTCTGAAAAAGGCCTTATTCCTGTACTTTGTACCATCTGTAGTATTGTTGCATTTGCAACAATGCAGTCTTGTTGCATTTATTTCAGAAATTCACCTGCCGACGTCTTCAAAGCTCCAGGTTTTCACGCTAGATTTTGCTTGTTGTGGTGATGTGGCGTTCTGTTGTTGGCTTCAGACGTGAATGGATGCCCCCATTATAAGATGGTGGTCTACTCAAAGAACCGAAACCCTGCGTTAATGGATTCTGATCAGTAAGGGTGGCCCTTGAATACTTAAACACCTGCCCGGGGTTTTTGAGAATGGCTTAATTCCAGATCCTGTTGAAAAGACATTATGAATCATTTCGATCTAATTAGCATCTCAAGAACTTAATTACAGTCCACACTGGACGCTTTGCCAATATTGCTTTTTCCTAATTTATTCCATCTCGGCTTATAAAATGTCAGCTAAGGCTGTGTGTTTTTATGGACATATTTCCTCCTCTATGGCAACTCCAAGCGGCATGTAAAGCGAATCCTCTGTGATTTGGCCACATTTCCCGGAAAACTTCTTATGGGGGATTTAAAGGGTGTTAATCCATGGATTTGGTTTGCTGTGCGCACACACTGAGACACACTGAGACAACAGTTTGCATTATTTGTTCCAGTTTCTCACCCTAACAGTGATGGATATAGTCACTGATCCGTGAGCCGAGCCGAACGCTTGATCTTCACTTGAGCTTCTGTGAGGACATCTAAGACTTTTCTTTACCCTCCATCAAGCTGTTCGATCCACTTTTCCTGCTAATAGGCAGAGAGACGTCTGCTGTCATGCGGTGTCACAGTGACGGGGTATGACTGCCGCTCTCTCTCTCTCGCTCTGTGCCTAAACCACTAACAGATCTATGAGAACACAGCTAGATACAGAAAGGTGGGAAGAGCTTTGAGATGTGTGGAAATGTGGTCAAGGAAAGGCGGAAAGCAGCGTAAAGAGTTTATTCTGGTTTTTGTCATGCATTGATTTACACCACCCTGAACACTGGAAAAAAAAGTCTAATGCACACATTTATAATGATAACAAATTGTATTTTATGTATTATGCTGTAGGTACAACAACCCTACTGGTTTAAATGTCAAGTTCCTAGTAATGTAATCTTTTAGTCTTTCATGATGGCTTCATATAGCTTTGAAAAACTTTTGTACCATTCTCTAAATTTGTTTTTAATTTAATGGCTTCAAAAAATGTGTTGTGTGATTATCAAGTAATCAGAGGTTTTCCATACACCCTTTTCTCCTCTTAAGTATTTTATCCTTTTAATGAGATCTGTAATCTTTTCCACTTTGGTTATACCTTGACATATTCAATTCAAAAAGTTTGGGTCAGAAGGTTATTTTTGGAAGATGAAGTTAAGAAATTAATGCAGAGATGCATTAAATCTATCAAAAGCGACATTTATAATGTTACAAAAAAAGTTTCTATTTCAAATAAATGCTGTTCTTTGGAACTTTCTGTTGATCAAAAAAATTATGGAAAACAATTATCACGCATTCCACAAAATTATTAGGCAGCACAGCAGTTTTCAACTGTTTTCACAAAGTTTTTTCATCTGTTTTGAGCACTAACTCAGAATGATTTCTGAAGGATCATGTGAGACTGAAAGCTTGAGTAATGATGCTGAAAATTTACTTCGCACTATTATTGTTGTTTTACTATGTTTTTGATCAAATGAAAGGTGTGGTGAGCATATGAGACGACTTTGGAAAAACATTTGAAAAATCTTCTTGGGAAAAAAAATGACATCTACCCTTTTATCCAAAAGTCACATATTATTTTCTTGCTCAATTGTGATTGGTTGGTTACCAACTTTGGGTTAAGAACCCATGTCTTTAAGCAGCGTGACCGGTGTCTTGTGTCTATTGCAGGTGGCCCTGCATGCGTGCGGAGTGGCGACAGACATGGTGTTGGATCGCTGCCTCCAGGCGCGGGCGGGATTTGTGATTAGTCCGTGCTGCTATGGGTTCATTCAAAACACACTCAAGTTCAACTTTCCCAAGAGGTGAAAACTATCTCTCTCTCTGACTTTTCTTGCTTGCTATCTTTTTTCATTTGTTCGCCTAATTCCACAGTACACAGCGACTGTGTAGATCTATAATAATCCACGGTATTAAATGTTAAGCTCTGCATACTGCATACATGAGAATGAATGATGACAATCAAAAATAGCTCACCATAATAGATTACCATAATAAACATTTGTTATTACGAATCAGTTATTTCTCTTTCTCTTCACATTGTTCAGAATTGAATGTCCTGTATCAACAATCACACAGCTGAGTCTCATCATTCCCACATTTAATGTTGGCAAGAACATGTAAAACAGAGAGTGTGTTTTAAAGTTTCCTAACAGTCATCAGTTTTTCCCCCAATCACAAGCTATCATTCTCCAAATCTGGCGTAAACTTTCATTTAATCTCAGGCAGGAATTTTGCCGCAGGGCATGAGCATCAGGGTGGCAAGAGCAGCGAGCGCAGGAAATTATTTTTCTGTGGTTGTTCACGGTCTTGCCATGACAGTGATTTGTCATTTTTGGCATTCGACAGCAGGCCAGCAAGGGCTTCCTGACGACAGACAGTCAATGTACCAAACATTACCTACCACACACATAATCTCCAAGAGATTCAGAGCTCTTCTTTAGCATGCAAGTGTTACAAGAGACATCCTGCTGTTTACACACCCCTTATTTCTGCAACCGTACCACTACGTGCGTGTTTGTTTTTGTTTTTTTTGTCCATAGAGAATGTTTTTCAGCATCTCTTTTGTTCTGAATAGACTGTCCTATCCTTAAACTTTTTTTTTTTTTCTTTAACGTGTCATTTTTCATTCGCGCCTCAGTGTGTGTCAGTTCATTAAGTCTGGCCCCCTCTGTCTCTCTCCACAGCGCGAGGTTTACAGAGACTCTGAGCTATAAGGTAAGTGTTTCACCGCTTGCTTTCACTCTATTCATTATCGCCTTCATGTGTGGGACGTCACACTGCCTGATCCTGAGTGCAAGACTCTTCTGGGAAAACTCCACAGGAGAGCCTCATAATATGCCTCATGTATGTGAAGAGCAGTGTTTAGTCATGTTCAGCTCATGACTGACACGAGGAATGAGTCTTATTAGCCTGATGCTAGAAGCAGATGTTCAGACCTTGTTTTTCCACTTTAAACAGAATACTCTTGAAACCTGGCATAGAAAATAAAGTACTAAATGCTAATATATTGAATTGTTCCCTAATCTAAATTGTTACCAAAAATTATAGTTTCTGCCAAAATTTCTGTACCAGTGCATCTCGTCATAACTATAGAGGACAAAATAGAAGTTGAGATGAATCGCCATCAGCTCTTTGCTCTCACAACCAACTTTGTGAAAAGGTTGCTGTACAAGAACATGTACCATAAGCCGGTGTTTTTTCTTCTCTTCAAGCACTTCTGAAATAGGGTATTCCTGGGAATAGAGTGGCCATGTATTGTACTTGCACGTTGTATTTTTCCCAGTCTTATCTCCAGGCGCTGACAGCACAGTGAGGCAGAAGTGTGAGTAATGGATGAGGTTAATCAGTCGTATCTCACAGTCATCAGTGTTCTCTTGACTCCTGCATCTGCCTCTCACACACTGTGCTCACGGCCCCTGCCAAGATATCACCTACATAGGGGCCTACAAGAGACAGGCAGTTCCCTGAGCGTAGATCTAGAGCAATTTCATTAGTGGTGTTTACCAAAACAAACATTGCTTTTGTTTTTACTATTGGAATTTGAACAAACTGAATTATGAATGAAACTGTTTGGACTTGTTGAGGATACTGTAGGTGTGATATTACTTTCCTAAGCTATTACAGATGTAGCAAACCTGGCAACCACCCTTAACAACCTTTGCAACTTTGGCACGGCTAAATATCACTCAAAATTTGATCTACACACAGTTGCATATAGTTTTCTTTAATTTGCAACTGGTTTGTTAAATTTGACTGGATTGTTCATTGCATTGTGATTTAAAATCACAATGCAGTGATTGCATTGATAAAATGATTTCAGTGCATTGAAATTCCCTACAGAAAAAGCTATATTATTTTAATTGTTAAGACTTGATTTGATTTTGATTTGTTTAAAATGAAATTAAAAAGATAGATTCCCTGCACTTCTTACCAAACTAGCATAATCAATGTGATGTTTCTCATCGGTACGAATACTAAACCTGCTCTAGAAACACTTTACTGTGTTAAAGCCGTTTTTGAGACGTTGTACTGAGTTATAGCATTGATCGCAGCTATTAGCCTAGAGGATTAAACTTGATAGGAGGAATCAATCTGCCAGGGCTGTTACGTTCCTTTCCATCAGCACTTGTTTCACTCAGTTAATGCAGAATAATGGTTGCTTGAAGCCATCGTTGGTCATCAACAGCAGAGGAAGTCATTTTGCAGCACTTCCTTGCAACGTTCCTTGCAAAAAATGCAATTAGATTATATTGATTAATATAAAATGAACTGGGTGCTGCTTTCCTCTGTGTTTCCCTTTAATGGCTGGTTGTAAGGGTTGATAAATGGTCTGTTTTCTCACCACAACCCTAACGATCTGATGCATTGATATTTCTCTGAAATTTACACTAGCTGAGCCGCACGCATGCTGTTTATCAGATATTTTTGTGTGTATGTTTATGTGCAAGTGTGTTTATTGATGTGTCTGCATGTGTTCGGTATGTTATATGGTTTCCACAGGAGCACATGGTCCTGTGCAGGTTTGCAGACCAGACGGCTGTCAGTTTACCCCCAGAACGACGATTAATCGGTAAGATGTGTGGTTTTTTTAACAGGTGGTCAGAGTTGTTGTGCCTGTTTTGCTTTAGGAGGGGAAATTCCTAATAGAGATCGTCCATATGGCTAAAATATTTAGGCCAGAATAAGCTGCAGTGTTGACTATTATCACTAAAACCATGAAAAATTTTGATTTTTTTTTTGTCATTTGAAATTAAAAAGCAAAAAAACAAATCCCGCACACTATCTATGCAAAAATATCAAAATATGTATTTATTGACGATGTTTTGGTCAGGAATTTTCAGAAAATTCAAACATCAGGGATTTTCAGATCTCCAATGCACCTATCTATTGCCCTCAGTTGTGCGGAGTTTAATTGTTAATTTGTTTTAATTTGTTAATTTGAAATAAAATAAACATTAACTGAAAGTTATGTGTGTGTGTGTGTGTGTGTGTGTGTGTGTGTGTGTATATATATATATATATATATATATATATATATATATAGATATATATATATATATATATATATATATATATATATATATACACACACACACACACACACACACACACACACACACACATATCTATATTAATGCAAAAATATAAAATGTTTCACTTCAGGTACTTGCCAAGGAATCATTTCTCATTTTATTTTAGTTTAAGTATTAAAATAACTAATATATAAAATTAAAATAAAAAGCTATTTAGAAATGAAAATGAGAAACACACAACAAAATAACTAAAACTGTAACTAAAATTAAAAGCTGCAGTATGTGATATTTACAACTAGTGGTTGAAATGGGTACTGCAGTCCAAATTCAAAATATTAGAGTGAGGTGTTCCCCTCAGTCTCGACACTCAAACAGGTTGCCAGATTGAAGACACACAACAGGAATGAGAGCACATGACAGTGGAAGGCAACGAGCCTTACAACTAATATGACTTTGGTCAAAGAGCTTTTTAGATGGATGCCGAGGCTTTTTAGGTCGGGCAGAATCTGCGATCTCTGACCTAGTTCGTTTGATGGTTTCCATGGCTGCAATATGCTGTGATTTCCACCAACTGGCAACCTGGGGTGTCAAAATACTATTGGTTAAACTGGCAGTGGTCGAAATCACACGAACCAAAACAAAAATTGTCATTCCGACACAGAACGCACATTTCAAACTAGAATAACATCTCGGTTACGTATGTAACCACGGTTCCCTGAATAGGGAACGAGATGCTGCGGTGACGTCACCGTATGGGAACACCTTTCGGTGTGACGAATGTCTGAAGCCCTATACCATCCCGCCAATTTTATTGGCCAAATAGCGCTTGGCACCGCCTTACGTATGCGTACGCATGGTATACCTGAGTGCCGCGCGCTATTTCGCTCAGATTTCATGAACTGAAGAAATGCTATCAAGGTACGGAACGGCCGGGACCGCAGC